>LBNU01039370.1:3833-16523 GCA_014162995.1 Artemisia annua
AAACACATTCAAGCCATCCACATCTGTTTCTTCATATTACATGCGCATTTTGTGTTAGTCACTGAAGCTTTCCAAAACTAACTAGTGACCATTTAATGTAACGATATTGAACCTTAGTAGACATGAAAATCTGTAATAGATTCTATGAAACTTCCTAGTGACCATGGAATCGTCATAAAGAAAAGTTCAGTGACATAAATGTGGAAAAAAGGGTGGGACAGACAACGATGTCCACATCCAATTATGTAATTTACTCCAAATATTTTTTTTACTTTTTATTTATTTAATATGAATTAAAAAACTATTTTTGTATTTTTATTTGATAAAAGAAAATCAAACTAATTTTAAAATGAAAAATTTATTCTACAAAATTATTTTCTAAAAATCTTATTAAACTGAAAATGAAAATTAAAAATAAAATCAGAAATTATTTTTGTATTTTTGAGATTTAAATTGAAATTAAAAATGATTTACAAATCTAAAAACTATTTAAAAATAAAAAGAAATAGTAAAATAATGAGAAAAATTCTGAAATTTTTATGGAAATTCTAAAATAATATTTGAAATCTATGAAAAATAAGAAAATTGAAAAAAAATAAAATGGAAAAGTGCTTTTTGGAAATAAGCAGTTTGGAATAAGTGCTTATTAATAAGCACTTATATCCAAATCACCTAAAACTTCTACAGAATGTTTCTAGAACTAAGAAAAACTCAAACAAATAGAATTAAGATCAAAAGCCCCAAAAAGAAGTCACAAATAGAACAATAACAGATTTGCAATTAGCACTAAAATAAGCAATATCAAGACAGAATAAGCCAGATAGTAAAGGACCATGTAAAACACTAAAATACCTCTAACAAACTCAGAACACCTCAAATAAAACTCAAAGATTAAACTAAAAACCAAACTGCAAGTCCTAAAAAAATTCAGCAGAACATGTGTGAGACACCTAACTGCAGAAGCTAATAAGCAGCTGAGATAAGCTCTAAAATAGAATCTTATGGGGGCAAAAGCAATACCTCCTACCAGTGAACACAAATAACATAAAAGCCCTAATATTAATACACCAATTGAAGTCTAATTGAAGCAATGTTCAGCAAGAAAAGCTAACTGGTGACTGCAAGAACTCAGTACATGTTGACTTATGAATTGCACTAATGCTTTGACCAATTCCAATTTCAATTGTTTAAATCTAAGCCTAGATATAAAGTGAACATGTTTAAGCACTAGAATCATGATTACAAACATATAATGCAACAAATTACCAACTCAACAAGCTCAGATCTCAAAAATTCATGCAGTAGTGAAACTGTAAGCTTACTTTGATTTTTTTTTATAAAAGAAACTACTGATTTTAAACTCTAACTGAACTATCTATGACTAATGTGAGTTAAAGGTGCAGATAAAACAACATTCAAATCAATCAAACTCAAATAACAAGTGAGATCCAAACACTCTATTCAGCTTCCAATTACTCTACTCTAGGTTACTCTAGGTATAATGCTATCAAACTTTGGTTCAATTTCAGTCACTGATGTCCATCTAAGGTCAATTCAACAGAAACTTACAACTATGAACAATTACAGAACAAAATTACAGATCCACTAATTACACTAAAACACTTATAATCCACAGATTCTAACAATTCAGTAACACAAAAGATTAAACTAACTAACTAGCACTACAACTACTAGCATATCATCACCAACTAACAAATGAACAGTAAACTAACAAATTTCACTATGCTACTATCTAAATCAACTACATCCACAGATTAATGCTAAAGAATAAGACAATAAGTTCTAAAAAGTAAAGTTAATTCTTACAAAAGGGATCTCAGCTCTCTGAGATCTTCCAGAGCTTGCCTACCACTGTGGATAGGCTAAATTCACCTTCTGATCAATACTCACAACTCTTTCTCCATCATTTACCCAAGAATGACTTTTCATTGACCATGAGACAAAAGCTAGATTAAACTGAGTAGGATTATTTTAAATTCAACAATGAGCTTATATGAAGCTTGTATAAACTGCTGTAAACAAATGAAAGAGTATTGAGACAATTTTTTTAATCAATTAACTGCTCAGAATTGAAGATAACAATGGATCACAGTGAAAAAAAACTTGAATTTTATTAGAAAGTGGAAACGACTACAAGCTTAATACAAAGAAAACTAACTGAATCAATTCTCAACTAGCTACTAACTAATTATCTAACTGACTAACTTCTTAAACTGATGTGAAGAAAGGCTATATATAGCTGATGCTCAGGGGAGCGTCCTCTGAAAGTTCTAGGCTTGGAATCTTCAAAGCATATACTGATTAGATCCCCTGTGACATGTTCCAACCAATCACAGCTCTTCAATTACTCCAGTGACGTGTTCTAACCAATCACATTCATCCACGTGGCTCTCAACTGCTGGCAAATGCTGACAGGGTGTCAGGGTATTGATTTGACTGAAAAGCCCTTTAATACGAGGTTTAATTGAGTGAAAGGGTGGTTAGGGTTCATAAGGGTCTGGGAAGGGTGATTTGGGGGAAACAGGTAAAAGGCGCGTTTGGGATTTTTTATATTTATTTGTTTTAACCATTGGACCGGGTTATGGGTTTATGGGAAGGTTGGGTTGGTTGGGCTTTTGGGCTTGTGGTGAATTTGGGTTAGTTGGGTTTATGATTTATTTTTGGCAGCCTTTGTTTAAATAAAACCACAAGGACCTAATTTGTAATTTCAGATTTTTCAAGGACCACTTGTGTAAATTTCTTCCAAGGACCAATCTTGACTTTTTGTGATTCTATGAGGACCTTTGTTGACATTTTGAGCTCAAATATGAAAAATGCTCCTCCGGCTCCGGTTCTTTGACACTTGTTCCAATCCCGTGCTCGTTTTGTCATTTTTGTCTCGGTTTTTGTCCAATTTTGTATATCCATACCTGCACAATCAGAAACGCAAAAATACGTATATCTTTGGCATTTGTTAGCGTTTTTGGTCTTATTTGGTCTTAAAATGGTAAATAAATGATATGTGATTTACTACATATCAGCGGCACTAACAAAAAATTAATCAAAAATGTTAATATACATAGATCTAAAAATAAAAATAAAAATAAAAATAAAAACCCCTAAATACATACACATAGAATCTATAGATCTAAAAAAAATAATAATAAAATAAAAAAATAAAAAAAATAATAATTAAATAAATCATAAAAATACCTCAAAACATGAAAACCCCGTTTGGTGGTCATGGGTCTTGGCAGTTCCGCTGGCGGAGGAATGGTGGAGGGTAGAGGTGGCATCAGGAGGTGATGGTGGCGTCGGATGGTGGTGGTGTTTGTGTGGTGGGAGAGATGAGAGTGTTTATGTGTGTGTTTTGTGTAAAGTTAAAGAGATGAATTACTTTCAAGAAAAAGTCAATTACGGAGTAAAATAGTTTCCTTCATTTACAATAGGTTCACATTAATTAATTAACAAGGCAACACAAGGGTAAAATCGAGATTGACCAAAAGTTAAGTTTTCCACAATTCCACTTTGACCATTTCTCCATTATATGTAGTAAAGGTAAGTTGTTCAGAATTCTCTTACTCGTAATTCCATATTTACTTTCCATAAGACTTACCAATCAGTTATTTTCTTAAGGCTGACTGGAATCCATTCATTTGACATTCCATATTTACTTCGATTTCCATGCAAGGGCATTCGATTTCCAATGTTTGACAAGGGCATTATGGGCATTGACCCAAATTTCAGTTTTCCACATTTTACTTGACCCTTTTTCCATTATAAGTAGTTAAGATAAGATATGTAGTTAAGATTAAGATTTCGCATATTTGAAGGGATATATATGAAATGCTTGGGTATAAAAAAATAAAAAATTCACGTGCTTTCCACATTCATCTTAAACCCTAGCGCGCTGAATTACCTTTTTTGACACACAAGATGCTTTTCGTTTGCATAGAGTTTGGATGATTCAAATTCTATAGTCACGCGTGGGTTGTTTTTGTATGTATCTTGTTCTAATATAGTAGGAATGTGAAATGAAAATCAACCCCTTCACAGTTCCAGTCCCTCAGGCCATGCCTTATCAGGCATGTCGCCAAATCACTCTCAGGCCAGGCCACTCAGGCCGTCAGTATGGTCGAAGAGGCCCCCGTTTTTAGTGGCGCTGTAACCCTCCGGCTGTGAGTCCTGATGTGGTTGGATGTTAAACCTGGTGAAACTATTACTTTTATCCTGAAAAAAAGTAAGTCACTTGAGATGGCATTATGGTTTTCGGTCCACTTTGAATGCAAAATATAAAAACCCCTCTCATCTCTCCAGCATGATGCGTATGAGTAATTATGAGTAAACATTACCCATTATTTGGTTAAGAGAATAGGATCCAATTTTCATTTTGGACTTGTTAATTTGATCAAGGACATTTTTTTATTTATTTTTTATTTTTTTATTTTTTTTTTGGTAATTATCAACTATTATTATTAGGAGATAAGGTACTTATACTTTTATTTTTTTACATTATGCTCATGTGCTATGTTTACATGTCAAATGGTGACAAACTCACATATACACAATCTAGAAGCTTTTACCTATCCTACATCACTCGGGCCCTCACCTTAGGCCTGATGTAAGGTTGGTCACCTCAGTTGCGCTTTGGCCTTTAAGTACCTCTATCTCTTCTTTTGACGAAGTGATTATTGTCACCTCAATCTCCGTCTGCAAACCATTGTTATTTATTACTACTATGTGTCTGATTTAGCTAAAGGATAGTCACCAATGCGTACAATCTCTTCCTTGACTTGTTTTTCTGGTAATATGAGTTTGGTAAAAGTGTTAAAGGTTTAACTTAACCTGGTCTGGCCATGCGACGGTTTTGCTACCTCTAATGATTGAATGGCTCGATCTCTTCGCTTCTGTTCATTCATATCTTTGACCGATTATTATAGTGATCGAGTGAGTAATGTTAATAGAGTGATACTATATCAGACGGGTTTCCTTAACAAGCCGTTTAATGGAGATATTTTTCTTGTTAAAATTTGCAGGCCGAATGATGAGGTATGGCGTCCTCCAAAAGCTTCGGAAGGGGCCATTCGCCCTCACGGCTTGTAAGGTGGGTAAGGTTCTGGTGAAAAAAGGAATGATACTAAAAAAAAGGAAAAAATATGTTTTCCTTGGATGTTCAAGTCCCTTCAAGTTCCTCCCCATTTGTTAAACTCTCTGAAGAGATTAAAGAAGAAAAAAAAACACATAAAAATATAGGTGTCAAATTTATGAAAATAAAAACTTAAAAAAAGATGAGGTAATTAATAAAACATTAATGGTTGAATTTTAAATATATTATATGGAGTTAAGTGTAAAATTATAAATCTCCATGTTTTTTGATAACTTTAGATAATAAAGAAATAACCCCTTACACTTTATACCCCATACACTTTATAATATGAACTTTGTTGACAATTACATGAGTATTAGTATTGGTTTGATACTTCTATCCATTAAACTTACAAAATTTTATAAATGTACGGATTAGTTTTAATATACGTTAAATATATTTAAAATAAATATTAGTTTTAAACTTTCATCTATTAAAATATCTTTTTACTATGTACGTTAAATATAAATAAGAGAACTCATGTTATCCTATTTAAAAGTTTAATCTATACGTACACGGGTTTGAATATTAAATACAGTTAAATTATTATTAACGGTAATATAAATATCAAATGGTAAGTACGAGTTACTGTGATATGCCAAAAAATATACGCGATTGTAATTATAATGACTCATGTAATTATTACTATATATGGAACGTAGCGTCGCAAAACGAATCACACCATGTCGTTTAGGTTTTTCCAATTTTTGGGCTTGCCCCATGCGTGTTGTCCAAGCCCATGATCTAAGCCTTCTTCTTTTTAGTTTTTACATTCACGAGGTCACCGCTTTCCTTATATTTATCTTCTTCCTCCGCCTTTCTCGACCTTTTGCCGGAATCTTCTTACCTGTAGCTAAAACTAGGTTGTCTTTTGCTTCATCTTCATTTTGTTGCTTTCTTTTATTGGAATTGCGTTTGTGTGTGCATCTATTGGTTGTCGTTTATGTGTTTTGTGCATCTATTTAGTTTCATCTATGTGTTTTTGTGAATCGTGTCGCGCCGTGTTATACGTGTACGTTGTTTGTTGTTTAGTTGTCTTTTGATGTTTGTTGTATTTCCTATTTAGATATGTAAACTAAGAGTCGGGGAGTGCGTAGAAATAGTGGTCACGAAATCTTACAGGATCACTGGTCTGTACTATTGATGTTGATGTCGGTTCAGCTTCTATTATTTAAAGTTTATATACGGATATCCGGAAAAACATTTTTAAAAAACTTTACAGAGTATATTTTTAACTCCATCAACGCTCATTATGTGCTACTAAACTCACACATTTTGTACAACATGATATCAATAGTTAAAGTTAAACAATAACATCAACCTCAACATTAACATCTATGTCAGCTAAACAAAGTTAAATCTTTCATCCAATAAAATTTTTACAAAATGTTAATTGATATTAATACATAATGAAAAACTCATGCATACTTATTAGGGTACTTATATCATAATTTTCACAGGTAAATTCTTATATATCCATATAGTAAAAAAAAATTAAAATAAGTTTGATTTATGTGTAAACTCATGTGATCAAAGAACCTTTGGCCCATAACATTATAAGGAGACACACTCAAGAATCAAATACAAGGTCGATGCCACATTTATATTTACAATTTATGCTAACTATTTTTCTTACTTTCGCACATGTTGATACTCTAACTTTTTAAAATATACATAAGATTTTATGTTTTTAAACGATAATACTATATAATTAAATTTTTCTGGAAAAACCCCGTGCGTGAACGGATATTATAACTAGTGTATACAACAAAAAGTTAAATTAAGTGTATACAACAAATTTAAAAGAAATTACAACAAAAAAAAAGTACACAAAACAAATTAATACAAACAAACTTATATTACAATTTTGTACAAACAAATAAAAAAAATTATACAATCAAATTTAAACAACAAATTTCATACAAACCATACAAGTTTTGGCATAAATGCAGCGAGGACAACAGATTCCGACAAAGGTTGGCAGCGGCGACGGTAGAACTAAGTGAAAAAAAACCCTCAAAACTTACCGAATAATATTGATCTATTAATCGTTCGAATTCAAAAATATGGATCTATTAAAAATTTCAAAGGGTACCTCAAAAAACACAAAAATCGTGCATCGTAGTGGTTTGGTGACATTCGGCTCCAGCGATAGCAACGAATTCCGGCGGCGGCATCAACAATATCTGGCATCTACGGCTGCAAAGACGATTTTTTTCCGGTGAGATAGCAGTGGCTACAGTGACGGTAAGCGGCGGCTGATGTGTCGTGAATAGTATAGTATATAATAACCAAGCAATTTCTCAACGAATAAGAAATTACTCGGGTCGTGTCTCAGTGAAGGTTAAATGGAAAATTGTTTATCGTGATTGATAAACCGTGTTTGTGAAAGGTGTAAAGTGAAAATAGTGGANACAGCTTCTAGAAGCACCAATCATTGGTAAATTGATAGGTAATTGGGGTAAGGTGGGTTAATTTGGGAGATGTAAAATCTAGGGTTCATGTGGGGAAAGGGGAAAGGTACGGGTAAAGGAATTGGGGGGAGGGAATTATATAATTTTATTATTTATTTGACTCGGGTAAACTGGTTGTGGGATGGGTTGACCAGGGAATTCTTGGGCCGGGTTATAAGAGATAGATCATGGGCTTTGTGTGAAATTTGGGTTAGTTGGGTTTATGATTTATTTTGGCAGCCTTTGTTTAAATAAAACCACAAGGACCTAATTTGTAATTTCAGATTTTTCAAGGACCACTTGTGTAAATTTCTTCCAAGGACCAATCTTGACTTTTTGTGATTCTATGAGGACCTTTGTTGACATTTTGAGCTCAAATATGAAAAATGCTCCTCCGGCTCCGGTTCTTTGACACTTGTTCCAATCCCGTGCTCGTTTTGTCATTTTTGTCTCGGTTTTTGTCCAATTTTGTATATCCATACCTGCACAATCAGAAACGCAAAAATACGTATATCTTTGGCATTTGTTAGCGTTTTTGGTCTTATTTGGTCTTAAAATGGTAAATAAATGATATGTGATTTACTACATATCAGCGGCACTAACAAAAAATTAATCAAAAATGTTAATATACATAGATCTAAAAATAAAAATAAAAATAAAAATAAAAACCCCTAAATACATACACATAGAATCTATAGATCTAAAAAAAATAATAATAAAATAAAAAAATAAAAAAAATAATAATTAAATAAATCATAAAAATACCTCAAAACATGAAAACCCCGTTTGGTGGTCATGGGTCTTGGCAGTTCCGCTGGCGGAGGAATGGTGGAGGGTAGAGGTGGCATCAGGAGGTGATGGTGGCGTCGGATGGTGGTGGTGTTTGTGTGGTGGGAGAGATGAGAGTGTTTATGTGTGTGTTTTGTGTAAAGTTAAAGAGATGAATTACTTTCAAGAAAAAGTCAATTACGGAGTAAAATAGTTTCCTTCATTTACAATAGGTTCACATTAATTAATTAACAAGGCAACACAAGGGTAAAATCGAGATTGACCAAAAGTTAAGTTTTCCACAATTCCACTTTGACCATTTCTCCATTATATGTAGTAAAGGTAAGTTGTTCAGAATTCTCTTACTCGTAATTCCATATTTACTTTCCATAAGACTTACCAATCAGTTATTTTCTTAAGGCTGACTGGAATCCATTCATTTGACATTCCATATTTACTTCGATTTCCATGCAAGGGCATTCGATTTCCAATGTTTGACAAGGGCATTATGGGCATTGACCCAAATTTCAGTTTTCCACATTTTACTTGACCCTTTTTCCATTATAAGTAGTTAAGATAAGATATGTAGTTAAGATTAAGATTTCGCATATTTGAAGGGATATATATGAAATGCTTGGGTATAAAAAAATAAAAAATTCACGTGCTTTCCACATTCATCTTAAACCCTAGCGCGCTGAATTACCTTTTTTGACACACAAGATGCTTTTCGTTTGCATAGAGTTTGGATGATTCAAATTCTATAGTCACGCGTGGGTTGTTTTTGTATGTATCTTGTTCTAATATAGTAGGAATGTGAAATGAAAATCAACCCCTTCACAATTCCAGTCCCTCAGGCCATGCCTTATCAGGCATGTCGCCAAATCACTCTCAGGCCAGGCCACTCAGGCCGTCAGTATGGTCGAAGAGGCCCCCGTTTTTAGTGGCGCTGTAACCCTCCGGCTGTGAGTCCTGATGTGGTTGGATGTTAAACCTGGTGAAACTATTACTTTTATCCTGAAAAAAAGTAAGTCACTTGAGATGGCATTATGGTTTTCGGTCCACTTTGAATGCAAAATATAAAAACCCCTCTCATCTCTCCAGCATGATGCGTATGAGTAATTATGAGTAAACATTACCCATTATTTGGTTAAGAGAATAGGATCCAATTTTCATTTTGGACTTATTTAATTTGATCAAGGCCATTCTTTTTTTTTTTTTTTTTTTTTTTTTGTTTGGTAATTATCAACTATTATTATTAGGAGATAAGGTACTTATACTTTTATTTTTTTACATTATGCTCATGTGCTATGTTTACATGTCAAATGGTGACAAACTCACATATACACAATCTAGAAGCTTTTACCTATCCTACATCACTCGGGCCCTCACCTTAGGCCTGATGTAAGGTTGGTCACCTCAGTTGCGCTTTGGCCTTTAAGTACCTCTATCTCTTCTTTTGACGAAGTGATTATTGTCACGAGGAAAATTCAATTGCATACCTTTATTTTGGTGCATACCAATGGACAAATCCTCACCTTCCATCCATTTTGATCTAATGGTGTAAATTAATCTAAAATTTAATATGCTTAACCTTAATACTCCCAACTATATAAAGCCTTTTCTTTTCTTTCTTTTTTCATTCGCTTCATTTTTTACACACACTTCGTGTGTGTTTCCTCTGCTCTCATTCCTTCCATTCATAAATCAGTTATCCCCATCCACAAGTACCATTCCGATCATCATCACCATCACCACTCCGATCACCATCACTGTTCTGGTCATCATCTCATCATCACCATCACTTTTCCGATCACCACTCCGATTACCATCACTGTTCCGATCGACAGTTACCGTGTCTTTCATCACCGTTCCGATCACCATCACCATCACCATCACCATCACCACTCCAATCAGCATCACGTTCCGATCATTATCATCATTTTTTATGGCTTCTTTTGATCTGAAATAAGCGTTTGTTTCAGAAGTAGATTTGATTGATATTGTTGCGGTTGATAATGTTGTTGAATCGGTTGATAATTATGTGAATCAAGTTGTTAACATTTCTTCTTATCAAGTTGCACACCAAGTGTTTGATGAAATGTGTGAGTAAAAAATGTTTGATAATCTTGTTATCTGCTCCTGTAATTTTGCTTATTAATTAAGTTGTTAGTTAAATTTATGCTTTTAACTGCATTTGAATGCTATTTTTGTGTCTAATTGTTGTATTGAATCTGCTCTGTAACGCATGTGTGGTATCACCAGTGATATTTTGAAGTTGATGATTATAAGCTGGTTTAGTATCACAAGTGATATACGTTTAGTATCACCAGTGATATACGTTTAGTATCACCAGTAATAATTGTTAGTCTATTTATTTATAAGTTGTTTATGTTAAGATGTTTAATTTGGTTATACAATATTTTTGACATTTTGATGAGGATGAAAGTATAAGTTTGTGGGGGTAAGTTTATGGAGTTCTTGGCATTTTTCGTGTTGTTTCTGAGGTTAATGCTGAGTATATAATGAAGATCATTACTGGATTTTACACCAAGGTATTAATTATGTACTTTTTATGTACAAGATGGTTTTTGTGCCTTTCGCTGTAATAGACAAACACAATAAATGTTTTTGCTGATGGTATATGTGTAGTATCACTAGTGATATGTTTGATATATGTGTAGTATCACCAGTGATATGCTTGATATATGTGTAGTATCACCAGTGATATGTTTGATATATGTGTAGTATCACCAGTGATATGTTTGATAATCTGTTTCTTATTGTTGTAATTACTGATAAGCTGTCTATGATATTGGACTTCTTTTGTAGACAACCTGAGAGAGCTAAAGTCAAAAGTTGAGACTGATTTGCCAAGTCTTCCACCCCGAAAAGTTTGTGATATTATTCAAGATTTTATGGGTATAAAGAATCCTCCTAAAGGACATAAGAATGACCGTATTAAGGGTGGACGTGAGAAAGCTATTGAGAAAAGTAAGAAGTAAGAACCAAAAGAAGGGTTGTAATATTTGTAGTTTAACTGATCATAATAGACATACTTGTCCACACAAGGGAAAAGTTTCAAATGTCAATGGGGCGGCGGCTTAGTTGAAAGTGGAGGCGGCTTCTCAGTCGCTACAATTGAAGTATTAGTTTGTTGATTGATTGATTTTTTTACAGAATTGTTAGGTTTATTTAATAGCATTGCTAATTTTATCTTGGACTTGTAAATCATTTGTGATACTATTATGATTTTTTTTCTTCTTCTGAATTGTTAGGTTTACTCAATAGTAAAATAAAGCTTAACAAGTAAATAAAAAAACCTATAAAATGTACAAAATTTCACAATTGATAATACAAATATCACTAGTGATACTACACATATACAATTCAACTTTAAATATCACTGGTGATACTACATGTATGACAATTTTCACTTTTCACATTACCATATTAAACTAAATACCACTTAAAACTTTATGAAACAAATATTCACAAATCAAGATAGATTAAACAATTGCTCGCTATGACATTTCTATGAGTTTGGATCTCTTGTGACAAATAACATGATTCAGTCAAACTAAATACCTACTATTGACTTCCATCTTGTCAACTATACACATTTAGTTATAACCGTATAGATTAAAACATAACAACGCAACTGTTTTCATCAACTTGTTCTATTTACTTTAATTCTTCAAAATCCATCCTCTCCATGGGTTCATCAACTAGCTCCTTCATTTTATTCTCAGATGCTTTCGAGGGAATATCACATGTGATCACATATCACATGTGATATCACAAGTGATACCACCTGTGATATCACAGGTGATATCAAGTGATATCACAGGTTATATCAAGTGATATCACAAGTGATATCACTAGTGATATCACAGGTGATATGACTGATATCACTAGTGATATCACATGTGTGTCAGCTTTCTTCTATTTGTTGAATCAATTGTGGTGATGGATGAACTTGTGATATGACAGGTGTTTGAGCTTCTTCAATTTTTTTGTGGAGATGTTGTGCTTTCTTCAACGACAATTGCACTTGTTGTTGATTCTTTTGTTTGATGATGCTGTTTTTTGCACAGGTCTCATTCAAGTCTGTATCAAAATATTTTCATAATTTTTGTTAGTGTACGAATAGTTCATTTGTTTTCAATATCATATGTCAAACAAATAACTATTTGTTATCACAATAGATATACTACCAATCAACAATAATTTAACTATTATATCACAGGTGATACACTACCAATCAATATTGTTTTCAATTACCGCGGTAAAACCTTTTGAAACATGCACAATCTATCCATTAAA
>LBNU01039370.1:26231-39298 GCA_014162995.1 Artemisia annua
CCCCCGGTACTTGCCACTACACTATACTACATCGGTCAGGTACACTGCCTGGTGGGGATTGCAAGCTTCTCGAGATCCCTCGAGAGGTAAAACGTAGTGCGTGTTGCAGTCCCGCACGCATCAAACATGCTATGCCTAATTTCAAATTTTGTACAATTATGAGTAACTCTGCAAGTGATTTGACAAAAATACGCTCATATTCATTATCTGATTCATCTCTTAAGCAGGGATCAAGTGGAGAAACATTAATTGTTCACTCCTTCACTTAATCTATAAAATGAAATTATTTGTAGACGATGTGAACACATGAAAATGTAAATCAAATACTATTATTAGTGATACTGCAACTCTCCAAAATGAGTAGCTCTATCGTTTTATTGATATACTTACTGAGAAAGGAGCAGCAAGATCCCTCGGATAGTTGAGAAAATAAAAATTGATCAAGACAACCTGTTCTGAATGTTATTGAACCTTTTTTCTTCAGGTTCTACCCCAGCAGCCAGGGATGCCTGGTGATGCTACCAAAATCCACATGGTCGTCAAGGTGATGAGCTAGCCATTTGACTTGTGTTGACCTTGGCTTCGGGTCTTTGGTAACAGTGCTGAAAAGACAAAGAAAGCTCGTTAGAGAGGTCCCTGGGCTGAGCCCGGGGGAACCCCCTCCGACGATCAAGTCAGTATTGATCTTATAGTAATACATTAAAACATAGAGTTATGTATTATAATGTAGTAAAGATGATGTGGGAGAAATGGTGTATGTGTGTCTAGATTATGTCTTACCTCAAATACTTCATTGATATTTATAGGATGATGAATCTGTGAGATGGAGAGGATGAAACTAATCTTTGCATGGCTTCATGGAGAGATTGCTTACATGGCTTCATGGAGAGATTTGTATTTGTCCCTCCTTCCTCTTGTCCTTGCTCCTTCCTTTAGCAGTATGTATGTGTTGCTATGTATGCATGACTCGTTGTATTATGTCTCATTATTATAACCATATTGTAATTTCTACACTAACCCCATTAAGCCCCCTAGTTTATACATGTTAAATGTAAACGCAGCATGTATGAACTAATCACGGTTCTTGTAGTATGCGTTTTTGTCAATCTTTTTCCCTTTATTGTTGGGATGTCCTTTTTTTTGGAAGTGTATTGCTTTGTGCAATGATTTTTTGTCGTTTTTTTAAGTGGTCATGCTACTTTTCACATTTAGCTAATTTTAGCTATTTATTCCTTTAATGAAAGGACATTGTATTCGTCTGGACCATTTTATCTAGCTTCATATTAAGCTTTTGCATAATAGCAATTTATCATTTTAACGTCGGGAGATTTTCATTGAAGTGACTATGTCAGTTTCGCGCGATGAGGTTTCACGTCTTTGTTGTGGACATGCCACTTTGCGCGATAAGTTTTGCGTCTTTGTAAGCAATATAGCTTGTTATCCCTTTAATGGCGGGATATTGTATTAGTCTGGACTTTTTCGCTTAGCTTTATATTTAGCTTGCGATTAGCTACTTAAAGCTTTTCATAAGTATAACATTAGGAAACAAATTCTCTTGTTGGAATGTTTCCAAACAACATTAATTATGTCTAGGTTATGACCATGAAACCGTAGTCAATATATGTCTTTTTATGACTTCAATGGAGGAACAATGTCTTTAGTTGACAATTGTAGCAATATTATGTATTAAGATTTTGTTATCACTTTATTGCCTTTTAAATGGCTTTATTGGTGTGATATAACGTCTTTATTTGGACATTTTCATCATTATTATGTATTAAGATTTGTGTGTTTGCAGTTTATTGCCTTTTAAATGGCTATATATTGGTGTGATAACGTCTTTATTTTTATTTGGACATTTTCACCATTATTATGTATTAAGATTTGTGTGTTCGTAGTTTATTGCCTTTTAAATAGCAATATATTGGTGTGATAAAGTCTTTATTTTTATTTGGACATTTTCACCATTATTATGTATTAAGTTTGTGTAACAGCTACTCATAGCTTCATATCTCATTTTTTGTTGGGATGATGTTCTCTTTTGCATAATTTTGCATTAGCTATGTATATCATATATAGCTTTTTATGTAAGCGATTTATAGCTTCTTGTCCCTTTAAGGACGAGATTATGATATGAGTTTTGACACTTTCTATCTACGTACATGTTGCTATTTATAGCTTTTTTATATCCCCTTCATGGCGGGGTAGTGTCATTTTGACGATGGAGTTTCACGTTTCCTAGACGGAGTTGTTGCCTTGCGTGATGAAATTTCACGTCTTTAAAGTGGTTTATCACTCTTGCGCGCTATGATTCCGCGTCTTTTGGGTGGACGTACCACTTTGTGTGTTAGCTACTTATAGTTTTTATCCCTTTCATGGCGGGATTTTATATTGGTCCGGACCTTTTTGCTTAGCTTTTACTGTAAGCTTATGATTAGCTACTTAAAGCTTCTCATCCCTTTAATGTCGGGAGATAATCATGGAAGTGGTCATGCCACTTTTGCGTGATGGAGTTTCACGACTTTGGAGCGGTTTTTCCGCTTTTGCGTGATATGGTTTCACGTCTTTGAAAAGGCCTTGCAGTGTTGCATGATTCTTGACTTCGTTGCATCATTATGTAGCTCTTTCCTATGGAAGATGCATAAGATTCTTGCCTTTTCCTTGTTAAAATTGCGCCTTTGTGGATACATGACATATTCATGTTACTGCCACTAGTCATTAAGGATTCTCACAGAGGTTGGTTAAATTAGATTAGAAAAAGACTATAGCATAGGAAATAATATTTATAGATTGTTAGCCTTTAAAGTTATGTTATAGTCGGGAATTTCAATAGTTTCTATGTACAAGGACTAGTTTAGTCAATAGTGGTAAGTTAGGCTAGCTCTTTATATAAATACCCCTCCTAGTGTCAACTAGGAGGGTGGATGTCTCATTTGTATCTTTAGGTGTGTGTGATTTTCTCTTCTCTCTCTCTAGAAAAACACACACATCTTCCCTTTCTTGATCTAATAAATATCATGTCTTTCCTTTACTTTGAGCTTCCCCAACTCCCCGAACCACATGAATCATATATATTATCGGTCCTACATAGATGTTAGTAATATTCGAAACAGAAGTGACCTAATCAAATGACTTTGATTTCTTGCCTTATTTACTGTATTGATGTAGTTATAAAGAGTTAACATATATACATGATAACACATCATACTCAATCTTGTAACACATCATGTTATATGATCTGTATAGTCTTGGGCATAAAAACTTTTTTCTTGCCAACAGGTTTTAAGTTGGAACTCTACTTGGTTGAATAAATTTGCCAATTGGTTTTGGTACCGGACTTGAGTTGCGGTGAGAACTCACGTGATAAAAGCCCCCATCTACAATCAATAATGCCAATTATTGTTGGAATAGGCCTAGCGAAACTCTATTTTATAACCTCTATAGATAGATTGATAATTATCTCATCCACGTCCTATTATAAATTGCACATATTTTAAAAGGTGAATGAGAATACAATTTGAAAGAAGGTTGAACCAAAGGTCCATAACAGAAGAAATCATTTCTCTACGAGAATCAATCACTAGTTATGTGTGAGATTAATTAATCATGTCATGATACTTATAGTTTTTACCATTTAATCTAAGTGGCTCTGAAAGATGTTATTTACCTTTGAACGATGAATCTCCACTCATCTCAATAAGCTTCGAATATATGAAAATTGGTAATATAACAGTATTAGTTGCTTTGACAAATCATGTGATGTTTTAAAATGGGACGCCAATTAATGGTTTAAAATGATAATAGTGCAGGTTACCAGGTTACCGATTGGTAATAACATGATTAGAGTCTAGCATAACTCTTTCCTTTTCTATAGTTTTAACAAATATACCATTTGGTATAGAGAGGTATTTAAACAAACTAAGTCATAAGATACACGACATCTGCTGACATCTGATCATAAGATAATTGACTATACTTCTTCCATTTTTTTCTTTTTAGCTTGAAAGACTTGGGGCATAAGGACCATTTTTTTTTTAATAAAATTCTCACGTAGATAGTCAGTGATCAATAGAGTAAGTGATGTTGCTGTAAGATTTAGCCCCATTTCATAAAAGATAATAAGTTATTAACACTTTCGTTTCATTGACTAATAGCAATTGAATATCAGTAACTAGCAAAGCATTGTGAACTTGTACCCATACTTTTGCTGAGGGACGGACCTACATGGGAGCCGGGTGTGGCACGGGTCACACCCAATTTTAGGTCATGAAGTGTTATTTTTTATAAAATATGTCTTTCTGGGCTCGTGCAACACCCAATTTTACCTAATAAATTCTTTATCAGGCAACTTTAGTACTTATAGTCATTTAAAATTTTTTGTGTGACACCCTCTCAAAAATCTTGGGTCCGTCCCTGATATTTTTGCAGGTGGTATGCATGTATATGTGAGATACAGGTTATATATGCAAATAAATTTATGTAAGCTTTCATGTAGTAAAATCAGGTCAATCTGTATGTATGTTAACCCAAAAAGATGGTATGCTTGCAACTAGGAAACCACAATAGACTAAATGGATAAAGTCAACAAAAAGTGACTGATGATTACCTCTGTGGCAGGCTAGACTCCACGAATATTGGATCGTCACCAAGCTAAATTGATTACCTCCACCTTTTAAGCGGGTTAGGCTCATAAATACCTCACAAAGAGAGGTTTTGAGTTCGATCTACTCAATTGTACTTGTTGTTTCTTCGAGACTGAAATGAACGGGTTGTGTCATGTGTAACTTTTTTTTGGTAGGTCATGTCAGGTTGTCTGAGTATGTGTGCCATATTCCAAGTTTGCCCGTGCCTTAGCGTTGATTGACGTGAGTCTCGACCACATCTTGTTCATTGGAAAAATAGTTGGACATTTACTGATGCCATACGAGCTTTCACCAATGTCCTCGAACTAGCCACCTCAAATAAGGTAAGTCGTCGATTGAGAAACGCGACTTCTTGCACCTTAGCGGATAACAGAAATGGATATCCAGATGGCTATCTTAATTTGTTGCAACGTACTTTTGCTTCTCCAAGTCATTGTATGAGATGTCGGTAGTTCTCATGTTGTTCGTCCTGGTTGCATCGTCTTTGTAAAAAATGACCCAAACCATGATTCCCTCATGGATCCTCACAGAGTCAAAGGGTGGATTGAGCTCAACAAAGAGCAAGTTCATTCACAATCACAAGAAATGCCATATAATCACTTGGCATAATCATTACTCTGTTGGCTTACTTTTGCAGATGTATTGCATAAAGCTTAAACCAGTGACCACAACTGGCGGGTTATGATATTATGGGTACTGCCATAAGTTTATTCAGTATATCTAAGATCCAAAACTAATTTTAACAAGGATAAGATCAGGTGACTATATTTTCCATATCTAGTGGATCAAGTCACAACACATTTTCTGGGTACCCAATAAGGCATCCTAACAAAATTATTTTTTCACTATAAACCATCCTTTATAACCTTTCGGTAGAAAATCATTGTGGTAAACTTTCTTAGAAATTGATTTTAAGTTGGGATTCCAATGTATTGGCATGATAGGAATACATGCTGCTAGTTGGTTTCTAAGATAGGACACCAGTGGAACTTCTATCTCATTTGGATCCTATTATAATTTAAATGTTCTTGACTTTTATTGTCGTGCCAAACACTCTTTAAAGAAGTGTTTAGCAGAAGATATGCAGTCATAATCTAATAAGAATTGAACAAATAAGGTTGAAATATATTATATTACCATACCTTATAGTTTTTCGTATTATTCGAATGGATTTCAAGGACCTTTTTTACCTTTGAGTTGTCTACTTGCCTCGGTTAGAACTTAGAAGATATCAAGACGAAAATGGATAACAGGTCGCTACTGATATACAAAGAGAATACTTAGCTATTTTTTGTCGGGTCGCTCGGATGGCGCCAAATGATGCTACCAAAATCCACATGGTCGTCAAGGTGATGAGCTGGCCGTTTGACTTGTGTTGACCTTGGCTTCGGGTCTTTGGTAACAGTGCTGAAAATACAAAGAAAGCTCGTTAGAGAGGTCCCTGGGCTGAGCCCGGGGGAACCCCCTCCGACGATCAAGTCAGTATTGATCTTATAGTAATACATTAAAACATAGAGTTATGTATTATAATGTAGTAAAGATGATGTGGGAGAAATGGTGTCTGTGTGTCTAGATTGTGTCTTACCTCAAATACTTCGTTGATATTTATAGGATGATGAATCTGTGAGATGGAGAGGATGAAACTAATCTTTTTCAGACTGGGTTTTCTTGCGATTCCAGCCCTATACTATAGGCTTTTCCATAGCTGCTAGACAAAAAGACCCAGCAAGCATCAACTCTTCCGCACTGATTTAGCCGATTATTCGCTATAAAAATAACATCGTTATACCCCGCTGCTGAACACAAACCCAGACTCTCCATCTGCTCTAAGTGGGCGAGCTAGAATCCTTCTAACTTTCTCTTCTTTCTTCTTCTTTGAAATCCCTTGCCACTTCCCTTCTTTGCTAGCACGTACCTGTCTTTGCTTTGCACAAGAGATCCCCCTACTCTTCACGCGGCTCGATCGACAAAAAAGAATAGTAGCCCCCTAGAACCTGGCAAAGTCATGACAAGGCCGACGACGGAAGCTCGGGACGGAGCCGTATGATGCGGAAGTCTCACGTACGGTTCCAAAGCAAGCAAGACGAGGTCGCTCTGCTTCGTAGACAAGGCTCGTTCCGTACTTTACTTACGAGCTCGTGTAGTACTCGCCCCTATCTCTTCTCTAAAGGGGCGCACACTCGCTGTCTACTAAATGAGATCAGGAAGCAATCTGGGAGCGAAGCCTTAAATTGAGTTGCTTCCCCCCTTTTCTTTTCCCTCACCCTACCCTTTCATTTCCGTTTAAGCTTCCCCGGTTTGGGGGATTAATTGATTGGATACCCGAGAACCATAATCTTTCCTAGGAACAGCTTCTACGACGATAGATAGGGGTCAGGTTTGTTTGACATCTATGCCCCTGCCCTCCAAACAGTATGGGAGCCTTTCAGCTCGTACTGCTCACGCTCCTNTTGAAGTTTCCTTTCTTTGAAAACCAAGGATGAAGCTAGAATGTGGAGTACGGACTTATCATGCTTCCCAATTCCACTAGCATAAAAGAGTTTATTCAACTCCTGAGAGATTCTATAGTTCCTGAGCTTGAGAGATTCTATAGTTCCTGAGCTACCCCAATTTGATGAGAATGAGGGAAGAAGTCCTTAGCTATTCCTTTGGCCTATAATAAGAAAGGTCCATCAAGACTCAGAAATTACCCTCGATCTTTTCAATCCCTCTAGTAGAGAATTCTTAGCCTTCGTCTTAGAAACTGAGCTCTCACAAAGCAAGTCATTACTTATTGTTTACACACACTTTCTATTTGACTTAGCCTACTTCTTTATCATTAGATCAATTAGGCAGGGGAAGACTCTGTGTACTAACTTTCTCTTCTTTCTTCTTCTTTGAAATCCCTTGCCACTTCCCTTCTTTGCTAGCACGTACCTGTCTTTGCTTTGCACAAGATATCCCCCTACTCTTCACGCGGCTCGATCGACGAAAAAGAATAGTAGCCCCCTATAACCTGGCAAAGTAATGACAAGGCCGACGACGGAAGCTCGAGACGGACGTACGGTTCCAAAGCAAGCAAGACGAGGTCGCTCTGCTTCGTAGACAAGGCTCGTTCCATACTTTACTTACGAGCTCGTGTAGTACTCGCCCCTATCTCTTCTCTAAAGGGGTGCACACTCGCTGTCTACTAAATGAGCTCACGAAGCGATCTGGGAGCGAAGCCTTAAATTGAGTTGCTTCCCCCCTTTTCTTTTCCCTCACCCTTCCCTTTCATTTCCGTTTAAGCTTCCCCGGTTTGGGGGATTAATTGATTGGATACCCGAGAACCATAATCTTTCCTAGGAACAGCTTCTACGACGATAGATAGGGGTCAGGTTTGTTTGGCATCTATGCCCCCTGCCCTCCAANCTTCCTAAACTAAACGCTGCCCTAATTTTATCTAATCAGCGGTTAACTCTTATAGAGCAGCGGTTACTTTCTTTTAACTCATCACAAACAGTGGTTACCTTCCTTTTAACTCATCACAGATTCATATCAAAGACTCTAAACTTCTTATTAATATCCAAACCCGTCAAAGAATGTATAATACAACTGGTGTTCTACACCTTCTTTAGGTTCAGTTTAGCAGATCTAATCTACAATCAAGAATAACAATAACGAAATGAAAATGAATATAGATCTAAGTTAATCTCATCTGTGTTATCAAAAACCTGTTCAAAGAACTTTACCACAAGAGATTTCCATCATAGATCGTTTGGTTGAAGCTTATACTTCTCTCTCTAATATACGAAACTTTATAAAGAAAGAACAAGAACATAAGTGTTCTCCTCTTATCTTAGTTTCGATTTGCAAAAGATATCAAACGTAATACCAACCTGTGACCCAGTATAGGATCGTTAAGCCACAACATAAGTAGGATTATTTCTGGGTTAATTGTTATCAACCAAGATCTGGGTTTTCTTGGGTAGATTGTTGGCTCGTATGTGAGTGTTATAAGAAAGAAGTTTTTTTTTACTGCGTAAGTTCTTTTTGGAGCGTGATTAGGGTTTAGTGATTGATTAAATGGTGGTTATATACGAAATTTTAGGGCAACCCTTGTGTACTTGGGCCGATCCTGTTATTAATATTATTGGGCTGCGGGGGTATTTGCTTAACTTAGGCTGAACGAATTTGGGTGTTTAGTTTTAGTTGGATTTCGTGTGCTGGACTGTTTCATCCAACAAGGGACGTTTTTCTTGGGCTATATAAGTGAAGGGTTGAAATTTGGAATATCTTTGTTCCGTGTTGGTGATAACTTCGAGTGTTGGGCTAAAATATGAGATATAACCTTTGGTCACGATTTTGAATAATATTCATTGATCCGAGATTGGTTAATAATTTTGGGCAACGGTGTAGTTTGAGCCTCAAGTATCCGAGATTGGGTAATACTGTGTGTTGAGATATTCTTCGGGTTTATTGGATTTGTCACAGGGTTTATTCGGATCTCAAAAATACGAGTGTTGTCTGAAATTCATTGTGGCTTGTGTGCTTCACCACTCACACTTACTTCAACCTAACCAAATCAATTCTTTAGCGTTTCACGGTGATTTTGTAAAGTCCCGCGAAAGAATCTATTTCTCGGTTTAAATCATAGAATTGTAAAATCTCGTGCACTTTCACAATCATGTCAACTAAGTCAGATTCTGTCATCTCGGAGATACTCAAGTTGTACGACATGGACGATGAACTTAAGAATCACAACAACACACAACTGACAAACGCGTCTGATCAGACAACTGTTTTTGAGTCAGATTATGCTGAGATGGAATCGTCATGCTCGAATTCTCAAGAGAAAGAGTTTCTTCAGCCACAAAAATTGTTCAATAACGCAGAGAAAAGCTCCATTGAATGTTTCCGACTACTTCATTCACACCTCTCAGTACTTTTTAAGGGAACTGAATTCATATGGGGATACGAACGTGCATTTGCAACGCTCTTTGGTCAAGATGTTGAGACTTTCACAGACACAATGATTCTTTACTTAGATCAATTACAACAACTTGACAAAGAAGAATCTTTAAAAATTGGATCCATGGCTGCTCTTTGTGTGATTGTCAAACAAATCCAAGTGTTCCTTGATTCAAAATTCACTCTGGAATATGATCATTACAGTGAGATGACTAAAAGGTGCTTTACTGATCACACGGGAATTGAGGTTGACACGTTCAGAGATACACTCATCCAACTCATGGGTGATGTTAAAGGGTTCATTGAGAAAAGAGCACAGCACAGACATTTGATTAACGATAAAGTGAAGGCAACCTTGGTGCAAACATGTGATGGTATTAATGACTTGGGTAAAACTTTGGATGTTGGGACAGATGTCACGATGCGCAAAGAATCAGAGACTGATAAGCTTGACACTACCAGCAGTTCAGTGACTTCAGTCACCCATGGCATGGATTCTGAGTTTAGACCGGCTAATGTACAAATGTCATGTGCTGAGGTACCCTTAACTGTTCAACATAATGTGCTCTCTAATGAACGGGAGCATACTGATCAAATCAAACCCACTTATGACACAAATTTGTTGGAAAAGACTGATAGCAATACCATGTCTAATTCAACAAATATGAGTCATAAAGGGGGAGAAAGTGATCAGGATGCTGAAAGTGATAAAGGGTTAAGTTCTGTGTTGACGGTTGATGCTTTTAAATCAAATGATATGGTTGATAAAGAAACTTTTAATGAACTTTCAAAGAGATTTTTGCAACTTGAAAAACATTGTATTTCACTTGAAATCGCAATGCAACAAAAGGAAGAAAGTTTTCAGACTAATCAACCATGTAAAAATCCGGAACTTCCTGATTTCCGTGAATTCTTTATGATTAATGATTTGAAAGCTCAGCTAGAAACAAAGAACTTGACTATCAAAAACCTGAAAAACCGTATTACTAAATTGTGTGATATGTGTAATGAAGTTAAAGCTAAACATGACTGCGCTGTTATTGAATTGGAACATAATGTGGCTAATTTACTTGCTAAAAATGAGACTTTGAAACATCAGTGTAATGAATTGTGTGAATCTATCAAAGATACTAAAATTAAGACTTTAGAACATATAACCTCTTTGACTGCCAAAAATGATGATTTCAAATCTCAACTTCTGGAAAAGGGTTTCACAATTGCAGCCTTAAAAAATGAGCTAAGAAAAGCAACAGGAATAGTGTGAACACTAAGTTTGCAAAACCATCAATCTTGGGGAAACCAGTTTCTCAATCATATAGAAACCAATCCGTTGTTAGGCAGCCGACTGCTTTTAGATCTGAACGACCAATATTTTCAAAAACACGGTTTGCCTCCCAAGTTGATGCGGAACCAGTTTTGTCAAAACCAGTCACTCCTGCTCTCAGCTCCTCTAGGATTAGTTCGAAAACATTGTCAAAACCAAGCATTAAGATTCAAAATTCTTATAATATAACTGAGTTGGACAAGAACTATAATCTAGAACAAGCTAGGAAAAGGGCACTCCTTCATAAGGATGGAATCTTAGGTTCACAACCTTGTATGATGCCTCCTAGGTTATTGAGGTGCACTGCTAAGATTCAACCGGTTAAATCTAGGAATATCGATAAGTCTTCCACTATGCATAAGACTCTTAGAAATCCTAGATCTTGCCAAAAGTGGATGCCAACTGGTAGAATTTTTAAGAACGTCGGACTTAAGTGGTTACCTACCGAAAGTTATTCACTAATGGCCATACCATAGTTGATCGTGAAACCCCCAAGGGTTTGGATACTGTTATCACTAACCCATATATATGCAATCAAGTTTGTGATGTTAGTGCATGTAGTCCTTACCCAGTTGCAGGTACATCAATCGTTCACTACATGAGAAGATTCAAAGTCTGGAGGCCTAAAGCAATCATATCTTCGGCTTTAGGAGTTCTGGAATGTCAATGTTGATGTATGTGTACTATGACGTCTGAATACATCAGTTCAGGCATCGTACTTCAATGACTATGACGTTTGGACAAACCAGTTCAAGCCTCGGCTCTTAATTTCATCATTATGGTATCTACTGACAACACCTCAGGCCCCGTTCATCAATGAAAAGAAAGGTGTACGATTCAGTGCGCCTTATCTTAGGAAGAAGAGAAATCTTCTTGGTTTTGATCATCTTCAACAACATGCTTCATGCTTTCTCCATGTTCGTTCATTCATCAAGTGGATCTACCTATCTTTGATCGAATTCTTATACACTTGGTCAATCAAAAATTACAACCTCGTTTGCAATTTTTGAGGGGGAGAAGGGTGAATGAAATACATGATTGATAGTATTTTTTTCATTCACTTGCTACTCGGGTGAATGAAATACTTGATTGATAGTATTTTTCATTCACTGACTACACAATAAAAAATGGCAAACTTCGTATGAAATTTTTGAGTGTATGCTTATTCACTTACTTTGAATGCAATTTTTGGTTTTTGTGCGTACATCAATCAAAAATGGCAAACTTAGAGTGAACAAACTACATGATTGAGTGTATTTTTATTCACTTACTACATGATGATTGATGCTTGAAGAATGGTCATTCGACTCTCCTCAGACACCTAATGCTCCATTTACTAAGAATGACTGGGATTTATGTTTGATGAATACTTCCAAGCTTCAACGAACGGTGAACATCTAGTTTCTGAAGCTCCTTCTTCGGTTTCTGTTGGCTCTTGGTTCATCTTCTTCCATCTCCATTGAGCAAGATGCACTAGTTTGAAGTATTAACCCAATCTCCAGTTATTCTTCAAGGAATTGATAATGACTATCATGTTAATGAAGCTGCACATGAATAATGATCCTTCTTTTGGTATTTCTTTCCCAAAACCGGACTCTGAAGAATCCCCTTCTTCACGGATTGTTGTTCCTTCTAATGTGCACTTGGTAAATCAACCACAAGAATATAAAGTAAAATGTCGGCTAAGAATTTGGAAATGGAATGTATAGTGATCACAGTGCTCACTTGGTATTGTTTATTTGAGATTGAAGTGAAATTTTACGGGTGTGTGTACTTAGTATCTTCGGGATCCTTGTTCGAGCCTTTAATCTCTACTTTGACGATGATTTGGGTATCTAGTTATTTTGGTAAATCTTTTCTTCTATTTTCACAAAATAACTATCACATTCAGTGTCACAACTCACACGAAGTTGTCGATATTCAAGAGGTGATGTACGTCTTATACTCGATGGTTGGTTGGTTGAAGAGTATAGAGTACTTAGGGATTTGATGCATGAAGTCTCTACACCGCTCTTTGTCATACAATGGTGCAAGTTTAAGTCACAAAAACGGGGAATTCTACTTCATTTTCAAGTTGAGAATATCGGGTTTACTTCACAATGTGGTCATAGCAATAGCCGACTGAATATAAGGGTTGATAATGATAGTCAGAGAGTGTTTCTGAAGCAGTT
>LBNU01039370.1:54047-67134 GCA_014162995.1 Artemisia annua
AAAAAAAAAAAAAAAAAAAAAAAAAAAAAAAAAAAAAAAAAAAAAAAAAAAAAAAAAAAAAAAAAAAAAAAAAAAAAAAAAGTCCAACGTTAAAAAAAAACGGATAGTTTTTTTTTTTGCCCGATCCTCTTTTTTCCCACCCAACGTCTCTTTTCTTGCCTTTTGTCAGAGTTTATGTTCGTTGTGGCCACGAATAGATTTCAACGGCGAGCCCTCCCGGTGTGGCGGCGAGCTCGGCGAGCCCTCCACCTAGGATGGCGACGGCGAAATTGCTCCCACACCCAATGCTCTAAGTAGCCATATTGGTAAGGGTACGTTGGTAATTATAAGGCACACTAGTTTCCTTTCCGTCTCAGTCTGCCCAACTATGGTCAGAAACTTTATGCTTGCTTTCCCTTTCAAAACCATTTCATTTCTCATGATTTCCTTCCTAAAAAAACTTAAGAACACACGTTTTTTCTTTGTTTCCTAGCAATTACTTTCTTTTGCTTTAAAAAATAGCTCAAGAACGCACCGTTAGATTAGATAGTGTCATTGTCACATAAATAACACTAATGATATATTTCACAAAAGTTGTGAATTTTTATTTTGAAAGGGAAGGATGTGAAAACTTATAGCCTTATGAACAAAGGCTATAAAACCGATTTTATAACGTTGGATCTGATAGAAACAAATTTGTATATTACCTTTACCTATTAATACAGTTGGCATATACCACGACATCGTTTCTTAAGGTTAAAATACAAGTTCCAAAACCGCCTCCTGACCTATGTGAAAAGTTACAAGAATTTCTCGGTTCTCACCTACCTGCTTTGGGGAGAGTTTGATCCGGACAAAACGAGTGGGTGTCGCCTCCTCGAAGCAGCTCCCTCTCGCCCCGATTGATGAAAAAGAAATAGAATTGGAAAAGTCCAAAGAAGACTTTGACCCCGTAAGCTAAACTTTTATCTATTCACGATTTTTTGTATAACAAAATGTATTTATCATATATTTAATAGATAATTAGCAATTTCCTTAAAAAAATATATCGATCAAAATGTCTTTAAATTGTGAACAAAATGAGCCAAATATTGCAATATTTTTTTACTAACGATATATTGTAAGAAATATTGGAGTTTAACATATGTTTTTTCAAAAATAAAATAAAATTCAAACACACCCTTAAACTATTTAATAATTTATAAAAACTACCACAAGCTTTATTTCTTTACATTTACAAATAGTATATATAAATCCAATAAAGAAAATTCAAGACACACCCTAAACTATGTAACAAATTACGAAAACTACATTAACCTTTTATATTTTTATAATTATTTTTATACAAATATTTAGCAACTTCCTTATAAACATACATCAATAAAAAGGTTTTTAAATTTCAAATAAAATGAGCCTATATTGAAATGTTTTTAACTTGCGTATAATTTTATAGAAAATAGTGATTAATATTTTAAAATCAACTACTTATTTTCCAGTAATAGGTCAGAATGATTATAAATATTTGATATACATGATAGACTCATTACAATAATCAATATTAGTTTAAGGAAGAATTTTTATATATTTCTTACTTTTACTGTGTAAACTATTTAATAAAAAAGAATTATTAGTATAGTAGTTGAATATTTTATAATTACGTTAGATCAATAGATAAAAAATATTAATTGTATTACACGATTTAATTATATGGAAATGCACAAAACTAAATTATAAAGACATATGCAATCTGTCTAGAATGGATAAGTTAGATATTCTTGAGATTGATACGCCGTATGTTATAATGTTATGCGGCGCATAAGATAAATACATGCGGCGCATTCTTCAAAGTCAGGCAATGGTCTTCGAATTCTTCTAAGTATGATCGTATGGCGCATCTGTCTAGAATGATGCGGCGTATCTGCCTTTAATTTAGTAGACTTTTCCAACTTGATCCATTTTGCTCAATTTTTCGTCCAAAATAACTAATTTTCACCAAACGCTTGTTTATAATTGAGAATTACAAAAGTAAACGATTGAGTATCAATTCTTATAAAATATTATAAAACAAGTCAAATACATAAGACAAATGATGACAATAAAATGTACTTATTTAATGTTTGGTTTAAGAGTATGGCTATAAAGAAATGACTTTCATTCCTATTCTAGCATTTGGAGTGTATGAAAATGAAGGAATGCTTTCATTCCAAACATAGTTGTTTGGTTTATGAGTTTAGTTTTTGAAAATGAGTATGAAACCCATGAAAATGAGCATTTCTCATACTTATTTATGGTGATGGGTTTACAAACCAATTCCATTCACATATTCATAGCCATTCCTATGTAAATATCAAACGCCCTCTAGTTAATAGGTTTAGTAACTGAAAATAAAAATCAAATGATAGACATTTTCTAAACTGAGTTTTTAAACCCACTCTAATTCCCAATATAAACCAAACACTTCCTCATAATGTCGACATGCCACCACAAGTTGTCACATGCAGTAAAAGAAAAAGTAAACAACAAAAAATAGGAAATACCGAGCGTTTATTCCACGCCAACTAAAAGACCCCACACATTCACACAAACCACCAAATAAAAATAAAAACCCTAAAAACAAACAAACAAACAAACAGTTTCATTTCTATACGATTGGCTCTCTCATTTCTATCCAAAACTAAAAAAATAAAAAACTTTCCTTTCCTTTCCTTTGCTTCCACATCTCATCTTCCAGGTAATTTACGTCATCTTATTTATAGCTATAATCAGCTTATAGTTTAATTTAATTTAATAAAAAAAGTATTGTAGATCCGTTGATTTGGTTGCCGTTGACCGTTGACTGACTGGTTTTTTTGAATTAGGGTTTGGTGTGAGAGAGAGAGATATTTTTAATTTAGGGTGATGGCTTCGAAAAGGATTTTGAAGGAATTGAAGGATTTGCAGAAGGATCCTCCTACCTCATGCAGTGCTGGTATAATTTTTTTTTTATAAAAATTATTTTTTTATGATATGATGTGGTTTTCTTGAAATTTAGCGGATTTGATGTTTGGAAGTAGTTAGGGGGGGGGGGGATTGGTTTAGTTTATTTATTATAGGTATTATGGGATTTTATTGAAATTTGGAAAGAAAAAAAAAGGCGATTAGCTTGTTTTATGAGGATAACTGAAAGTATTTGGTTTTTACCGTATTTGTAAGCTTATGGATAACTGAAATTTGTCAAAGACAACAAACATGTTTTTAACGGCGTGTGAGCTTATTAGCTTCAGCTTATAGGGGGTGTTTGTTTAAGCTTACATGTGAGCTTACGAGGTTATTTGATTTCGGCTTATATTTCATTAGCCCTGATTTTCTGGCTTATTTTGTAACCTTTGGGGTTATATAAGGTTATTATGTCATAATAAGCTTATATTAGCTGATAAACATCAAAATAAGCCGGAAAGTCAGGGGTTACGAAATATCAGCTGAAACCAAATAAACTCATAAGCCCATGTATAAGGTTAAAGAAACACCCCCTATAAGCTGAAGTTGATAAGCTTACAGGCTGTTAAAAACATGTTTGTTGTCTTGGACAAATTTCAGTTATCCATAAGCTTACAAATAAGTTAAATCAGACATGTCTTATATGTAGTTAATTGCGTAACAAGTTAGGAAACGTATGTGTTCTTTTGCACAACTACTGAGTAATGTATGTCAACAGTGAGTCTATTGTAGAGAATTCGCACCAAAACGCACAAGTAAAACAACCAGATTAGGTAAAGGAAATATCAGATTTATTTGCGTGGCTGGACTGATATAATTGATATGAGGTTAAGGTTTACACTGATTAGTTGTGTTAGTTTTTTGTAAATTGATAGGTTTATTAGATATTCTAAGTGTGTGAGATGAGGTGATGTGTAATTTCGGCATGATTATTGATCTCGAGCACCTTGGAATCTTGGATTGGTCGTTGTGTATGCAAGCTGTGTGATTATGTTGCTGTTATCAGTTGGATAGTTGCTGGTGATAATTGTGTTGCGCATGCATCACTTTTGTGTATGAACTATTCGGCAGCATGCTTCATGACTTGGTATATTCATAAGAAATGACCGGAGATGCTAATAGATTAACATGCACTTATTCTTTGCGTGGTTAATTTTGATCTGCGCTTGGTGTCATCCGTGTTCAGAATATGTAATTTTTTGATGTGGTGTAGCTGATAAGGTGTGTAATGTACTTTGCAGGTCCGGTTGCTGAAGATATGTTCCACTGGCAAGCAACAATCATGGGACCATCTGATAGCCCATATTCAGGAGGAGTATTTCTTGTTTCGATCCATTTCCCTCCAGATTATCCTTTCAAGCCTCCCAAGGTAGTTTTGCTGTGCGACTGTGCGTAATTGTTACTTTGTTTCTTGTTTCTGTTATTCTCAGTGTCAATTGTGTAAATTTGGAAGAATAAAACAATAAATCTATTACGATGTTGTTTAACAATAATGAATTCAATGTTAAGAATAGCGAATTCGAAAGGATTGGTGTTACTGTAAGGTATCGCGCTTATATTATTTCATAGCCTGGCTAATTAATTTTAAGTACATTCTTCAGTACAAAATTTAACGTGCTCGCCTTTGGCTTTGCTGGAATAGCAAGCGACCTACACTATTGATTCGAGAATAGGCCCAAAACACGGATTGTGCAATCATTTCAAGCTTGCTGTTTAGAAGAAGGGTTTATGTTTTAGTTATAGTCAACTTATAAAATTAAGTGGTTAACCAGAACATAGTCGACACAGTTAATTATTCAGGCAGCCTGTTAGTAGTTGTGTTGAAATTGCAATTGAAACCAAATGCATCCTAGGTTGCATCACTTAATTATCTAACTGACTCATAAGTTCTTTGCTCTTTGGTTTTAATTGAAGTATGTCTACAGTGTATGCCTCTCATTGTTGTTTGAGGTAGCAGCACTTTCATATCTCCAAAGTCTTGTATGTTAGGAGTCTTGCAGAATTTTTGTTAGATGTTCGATGCTGGATAGAAGATGACTTACTGTTACCATTAATTATACCCTTTTTAATCCTTACATTGCTCTTCGATTGGTTCTTGTATGCGGAAGCGGAATTTACTTTTTTTTTTTTTTTTTGATATCCTAGTTTTGGTAACAGAGACATGTATGTTTACAGGTTGCATTCAGGACTAAGGTCTTTCACCCGAATATCAACAGCAATGGTAGCATCTGCTTAGATATCCTGAAGGAGCAGTGGAGCCCAGCTTTGACAATCTCAAAGGTTCGATCTTTATAACATAGCCATTATCTTTTTGATTATCTTATTTTTGAAATCAGCATTTTGTTAATAGAATAATTGCTGGTCCAAACTTGATTTCCAATCAACTTTGATACATTAACCTTATTGTTTCCTCTAGGCTAAGAAGAAAATGATTCCATTTCTTACACCTTTAATAGCTAGAATCATTACTTGTAGTTTTTCTGTTGAAACAATAGATTTCCTTAGTTGCATAATTATTTGTTTTTCCGACTGAGGGAGCTTTTGGTATACGTGATGAATTTTAAGATTGTTTTCAACTTTTAAAGCTTTCATGTGATGATAGATTTCCAAAAGCACATGCAATTTTTTTGCAGTTTGCAAACTTCTTGAGTATGAGCTTTTGGATGCACTTTTATTCTAATATTGTAATAGCGTTGATAATGAATGTTCTTTAATTCGTTTACAAAAGGATGCATCTAGTCATTTTATGAATAATGTATAAGTGGCATTCTTGATCTATTTACTTGTGAATGTGTCGATTTAGGATAGATCATAGACGGGTCAAGTAAAAGAATAACTTATAGGGAAACGATTCAAACTTGTGTACTGATGTGAGTTTACAATTTCCTAAACCGGTTTGTTCAAAAACCTGGCTTATTGTTATGATATCGATATTGTGGTCATAACTAATACATAAGCTATTTACACAAAAAATGGACAAAAAAGCTTTGTGTGTTAACCCGGCCCATTTTGACTGTTTTGAAAGGGACATTTTGTGTTGCGTTTCATGTTAGCATACCTGGTGAAAATGTTATGTTGATGGATGTGGAAGTTGAATACTTACTGGTGTGATCTGCAGGTTTTGCTTTCCATCTGCTCCCTGCTGACCGACCCAAACCCTGATGACCCATTGGTGCCAGAAATTGCTCACATGTATAAGACTGACAAGTCCAAATATGAGGCCACTGCTCGTAGCTGGACACAGAAGTACGCCATGGGATGATTGAAAAAACTCATTCGTGGCATGTTTAAACGAATGGGTGGTTTTTTCGATCTGCATGTCATGGGTGGTGGAAGCATTATAATAAAATGTTAGTAAGACCTCTCTGTTTTTATTTTTCAAGTGTTTGTTTAAGAAGCTTGGCAAGGCATGAACATCTCGTCTCAATTTGTGTATATTTGATTCGTAAGGAAGGGGAAATTTGTACTCTAATGTCGAAATGTGTTGTTTTCTCCATTTAATCTTATGCCTTTGTGACCCTTTGAACTTTTTGTTGGTTTGAAGTCTATGGGTGTAAAGGAGTCGAGCTTTTAACGAGCTACTCGAGCTCGAGCTCGATTAACTCGAGCTCGAGCCTACAAATTGTCACACTCGAGTCGAGCTCGAACAAAAGAACATGCTCGTTTAGTTAAACGAGCCGAGCTTTTATAAGGCTATATTTGGCTCGGCTCGTTCGAAAGCTCGTTTAGTTACTCGAGCCTTTGAGCTTGTGTAGCTTAACGAGTCGAACGAGCTAAACAAGCCAATCATCTAACTCTCTCTTTTTTTTTTAAGTATTGATAATTTCATTTCAAAACAATAACTATGAAAATGCCAAACTTTATGAGCATCTAATTAGATACTCTTTGAAAGTTATGTCATTCTTCTTACTTCTTGGGCTTTGCTTTTATAATCCTTTTCTTTCCTTTATTTTGTGTCCATCTTTCTATGTGGGATGCATTATAGTTTATAGTTTTGTATTTTCCATTTAACACTAAAAATATACATAAAAGAAACTTACGAAAGAAATTAACTTAAACGTAAAAATCACCCAACGATGTATTTTTCTAAGATGATTATAGCACATCTCAAGTGATATATAATGTTACTTAATTATGATGTTTAATGTATACAGCTTATCGAAAATAGGCGCTATTGCAAGGTTAGTTATATGAAGTATCTTGACACTTGATAGTATTAGATATAGTTAACAAATTTATAGTAAGCTTAGGAAAGCATATGCATAGAACTCAAATGAAACATACATACTACTAAATGGATAACAATTGATGTTTAACAACATCGCAAAAGAGGTTTATGTTAGATAAAGAAGTAATCTCTATTGTTTGATTTTTTTTTTCTTTTTATTTGGAAACCTAATAATACAATTGAGGAAGTGAAGGAAATATACATTCCACGGGACTCATGTTGGTGTCTTACTATTGTATCTTGTTTTAGCCTCACATATGCATTCCACGGGATTGATTATTCCTAATTGAAGCATCTTTATGTAAAGGAATAAGTTTTCAAAGAAAAAATCAAAGAAAGTATGTCAATATTATGATCTTCTAATGTCAATAAAAGATTTAAGATTGATAATATAATTGTCATACTCCTAAGATAGTCAATAACACACTATCCCTTTATTTTCATCATAAAACTTATCAAGTATTGGTTAACTTAATGTATAATGGACTAAATTGTACTCTTGAAATAGTTAGATTGCTAGTTTTGAACCCCCGCGTATGAATGTGGGTTGTAAAAATAATAACTTTTTAAATATTCATAACTTGTATGTTTAAATCCGCGTGTAAATACGGGTTGTAAATGCATATAAATAATATGTGTAATAAGTTTTATGTTCGAATGATGAATTTGATTAAACACCCTACCAAGGAGCTAGAGGCAAAAGAAAAAAAATTATAGTCGTAGGAGAAGAGCTTGACGTCATTAAAGATAAGATCTTTATTATGTTTTTTAAAGAAAGGTTGGATCAATTGGAAAAAGCTTTCTCCTTTAGAGACAAAGGCGAGGGTTCAGCCCCACTCCTTGCAAAAATGATGGAGGTCCTCTGGAAGCAACCTCTCTACCTTCGTAGAGGTAATTGGTAAGGCTGCCTACATCCCACATCCTCCATATCCTGTGGAAGATAGGATTGGGTACCGTTGATTTATTATTTTGTTAAGGAGAAATGGTGAACTCGTTTCTATATCTCCAAGAAGCCAAAGAGTAGTTTGGACTAAACGTCAAAGAACATGACGTGGGAGGGCTTAAGCATGGCTATATCCGCTAGGCTAATTGAATCTTCTAGATTTAAAATAGTTAAATTGGAGTATTGACTCGTTTTTTATACAAAGATGTACATGTTTGATATAATAGTATACATGCTATATATTGAATACGTCGAATATCAAACCAATTTATCTATTGACTCAATTTCCTATTTCCGTTTGTTTTGCCACGAACAACTTTATGTAGCTGTTTCAAGAGTAAAAAGCAAGAGATGTCTAAAAGTGTTGTGTTGTGACAAAAACGGCAACTACACCAACTCTACAACCAACGTTGTATATAGAGAAGTTCTTCATAAATTATAAACTATATTTAGTTCGGTTATTTTCAACGTTAGGTTTTGTTTAACGTTATCATTTTCTTGATAATGGCATGTTTATTTTATTTATTTTCGTATTAATATTGAATTAGTTTATTATTTGTTTCATAACATTATTGTGCTTGTTTTGGATTTGCTATTCACATTGGATTTTTTTGTCGTTTGATATTTATTTGTAATGTTTAATGCTAGGTTTGATACAATATGACAGTTGTTCATATTAATTTTGTTCGTATTTTTTTCCATTAAAAATACTTCGCCAATTAGTAAACTTTGAAAAATACTTAGACAAAAAATATAAAAATATAATGATATCTTTTCTTTTCTAACTAGAAATACTTAGACAAAAAATAAGAAATGAAACTTATCAAGTTCGATCTTTTATACGGACATATTAAGCTTGAAAGTTAGTTTATTGTAAGAGTAAAAAAAAGTTATAAATGTTAAACGAGCTTCGAGCTCGAGCTCGAACAACAAAAAAATATACGAGCTCGAGCTCGAGCCAATTTGCAAAATTTTATTCGAGCTCGAGCCGAGCTCGAGCCGAGTAGTTAATAAACGAGCCTAGCTCGTTTAGGCCAAAACTCGACTCGGCTCGGATCGTTAACACCCCTAGTTTGAACTTCATGCCTGTTGTATCTATGTCAATTGGAAAGGAACTGGCTACACAAGACTTGGATTAATAACCTAACTGGTGGTTCAGCTCAACTAACCATCATCTGATTGGTCCCATCAGAAATCAAAATTGCCCATCTACACATCCTAGTACCGAACAGGCTTATCATTGCACCTATGCATATGCTACTGAGAGCACTCTAGTCTAGTGGTCCTAGTGAAACAACCAAATAGTACGGTGCTCAGTTACTCACATCCGTCAAGTTCTTTGTTGCATTGGTGGTTAGGGGTGCCGTGCAACCAGCCATAGCGATGGTCGTGATTCGTAACCTCTATNCCTATGCATATGCTACTGAGAGCACTCTAGTCTAGTGGTCCTAGTGAAACAACCAAATAGTACGGTGCTCAGTTACTCACATCCGTCAAGTTCTTTGTTGCATTGGTGGTTAGGGGTGCCGTGCAACCAGCCATAGCGATGGTCGTGATTCGTAACCTCTATCTTAGTATTCTATCACCCGTAAGAGTTACCTCAAACATATGTATTGAACTAACTTCTACATAAATCCTTTCCTTCTGTTGGAAGAGCCACAAACATGTTCGTGGGTTGTTGCAATTACCCAATAATATGTGTCGTGGGTTGTTGCGATTAGGTCTGCAATTGAGAAGCCGAGCTCAAGCTTGATAGGTGTTGGGTTTTGAAGTAACTCTACTTCTGGTTGCAAGACTGCTGCTAGCTAGTCAAGTCTACTGCTAAGTGTAAAATCTCTACTGCCAGACAAGACTACTGCTGAGACTCTACTGCTGAGACTCTGCTGCTTATGTGATAAGTTTATGTACGAATGTTTGTATTTATAGTATAGATATTATGTAATATTCTATAATGTTAGAAGATTATAGTCTTGGGTAGGAAGTTGATGTAAGCCTGTAGGGTTCCTTGGTGTATAAAAGGAGATCCTAGGGTTAGACTAGAGTACGTATTATTCTAGCATTGTATTCACTTCAAGGTTGCAAAACCCTAGCACTATTCAGAGTGCTCGTATTCAATATATTGAAGTGTTTAGTTGGTGATATTATTGTGTTTGTGTTCCTCTTAAGTTAATCAATAAATTCCGCATATTGATTAAGTTTGTAACAAGTCAGCTTCTATACATTGTTGTCTTGGTTTATCTAAGATAATAATACTAGATCAATTGCTCAACTGGGATCAACAAGTGGTATCAGAGCTTGTGATCTAGAAGCTGTGATCAAGAAGAACTCAAACATTCTCTCAAGTTCTGTCTGTTAACACATCTGAAGCAATGGGTGATGAAACTCATATGGTTACTGCCTCCAAGGTTCCTATGCTGAAGCAAGGTGAGTATGAGATATGGAAGATGAGGATGAGGCAATACATCCGGATGATTGACTACAAGATGTGGGATGCTATTGTCAAGGGTACTAAAACTTCAGTGACTGTTGATGGCAAGGAAGTTGGAATCAAGGGAAAGGAAGCTGATGATCTCATGAAACTGGAGATAAAAGCTCATAGTATTCTCCTGATGGGATTACCCAATGAATTTCAGGTTGACTTTGAACCCATTGATACTGCTAAGGAGCTTATGGAAGCTATTGAAACAAGATTTGGTGGCAATGATGCCACTAAGAAGGCTAGGAAAAATGCTTTGAAGCATCAATTTGAGAACTTCATTGCTATCAGTGGAGAAAATCTTGATGGTACTTACAACAGACTCCAAAAGCTTGTAAGTCATTTAAAGCTTCTTGGATACATTGTCCCTCAAGAAGATACAAATCTCAAATTTATTAGAAGCCTGTCACCTGAATGGAGCATGCAAACTGTTGTGTGGAGAAACAAAGCTGATTTTGATACAATGAGCTTGGATGATCTATACAACAACTTGAAGGCTTATGAAACTGAGTTGAAGGGTGCATCAAATTCGTCTACTTCATCATCAGCAGCTCAAAATATTGCTTTTGTTTCTACCAAAGGCAATACTTCATCAGAGGGTCACTCTGCTGCTTATGGAGTCTCTACTGTTAGCACTAGTATCTCTGCTGCTAGTTCTAATAACTTGGACACTGCAAGTGATGCTGCTCTTTGTGCATTCTTGGCTGATCTCACCACAGCTACTCAAGTTCTAAACCAAGATGCTGATCACATTGATTCTGATGATCTGGAAGAAATTGATATGAAGTGGCAAATGGCTATGCTGACTTTAAGGGCAAGAAAGTTCTTGAAAAGAACTGGAAGGCAACTTAAGTATAATCCACAGGGAAACATGGGTTTTGACAAGTCAAAGATGGAGTGCTTCAACTGCAATAGGAAAGGACATTTTGCCAGAGAATGCAGAGCTCCCAAGAAGAATGTTGACACAACCAAGAAGGCTGCAGAAGAGTCAAAGCCATCTACTGCTTTGGTGTCTTGTGATGGTTTGGGAGATTATGACTGGAGTGACTTGGCACAAGAAGAACCAAACCATGGTCTGCTTGCAGTGACAACTACAGGGCATAACTTTGCTCTAATGGCTTATGCTTCTTCATCATCTGGCTCAGATTCTGAGGTATCACATGAATCTAATGAATCTTCTTGTTCTTTTAAATCATGTGCTGACACTATAGAAGAACTTAAGGCTAGGAATGAGAGTTTGATAAAAGAAGTTGAGTTTCTGAGACTTGATAACATAGGATATAAAGTAGGCATTGATAATGTTGAAAGGAAACTTGACTATATGAAAGAATGTGAGATTGAGTATGTTGATAGGTTGAACATACAGGATGGAGAAATTGAAATTAAAAATGCTGAAATAGAAATGCTTAAAAGAAAGTTAGTTGAGGCTGAAAAAGCTAGAGATTTAGCAATTGAGGAAAAAGATAAGCACATTATTAGAGTCAATAAACAAAAGTATGCTACTTCTTTACTTGATGAACATGATAAAAACATAATTGAATGTCAACTGATGAGAAAGAATAGTGGCATAGGATACAATGAGGTTCCACCTCCCATGAAAAGTGCACTTGCACCACCAGGGAAAGAACTGTCATTTGTAGATGTTGAAGGGCTTATAAAATCTGCAGGAGAATTTAGTAAGTCACTTAGTGTTAAACCAGAGGTTGAAAAAATGAATTCTGATGCACCAATCATTGAAGATTGGGTGTCAGATAGTGAGGATGAATTAGATGAGTCAACCACTAGGTCAACACAAAGTTCTGATGTGTCAAAGAGTGATGCTAGGCTAACACAGTGTGGTAAAAAGGAAGAGATTCCTCAAGTTGTTAAGCCTAAAATTAATCAGGATAAGATTCTAAAACCTGTGTTAGGTCATGCTTTGTCTAAAAAGGTTGTTGAGTACCATGAGGTTCCTAGAGAACATATGAAAAGGTTCAATAACAATCCTAGGGGAAACCAAAGAAACTTCAATGGCCTAGTCTCAAACAGATTAGGAAATGATTTTCATCTTAAAAGGAAGGCATGTTATAACTGTGGTAGTTTTGAGCATCTTAAAGCCAATTGTGCTAACTATCAAAAACCAGTTTGGAACCAATATACAAGAGTGAATCATCAAAACTTTTCAAAAAGAGATCACTCACCTCCCAAAAGAAATATGGTTCCAAGGGCAGTGTTACTGAGATCTGGTGCTACTAGATCAATTGTGGCTGCTCAACCAAAAAGGCCTTTTCAAAATAAAACAACTGGCTGCTACTTCAAGAGTAAACTCTGCTGCTCAGGCAATTTACTCTACTGCTGTGTCTAAAAAGTTACCAAATACAGTTGTTGGAAATCATTTTTATGCTGTAAAGGCCTCACCTTGTTGGAGTTGGAAACCAAAATCAAATGCTTTAACTCAAGTTTCCAACAACAACAGTTCATCAATGGATCTTACTAAATATAACTA
>LBNU01039373.1:1525-35657 GCA_014162995.1 Artemisia annua
AAGTGGTAGGGTGGGGGGTATTTATAGGTGAGTAGTATGGGTGGGTTTTTAGCTAGTCTTCTTCATAAAACGGTTCGGGACTCAAATGACATAGCAAACGGACTCGAAAAATTATAAAACTTGCGCCATCGTTCTCGAAATAGTTTTTCCAATAAAATTAAGCATAAACTTCATAGTTTTCCTCAAACTTATAATAAATCAAATAATTTGGCAAGTGAAACAAATTCGAGTTTTTCTAGGTTGTGCTGAGCTAGTCTACAAATAATTTCTCGTTCCTAATATATCTCACGCTCTTCAAATCAAATTTAACATGCTTTAAAGTTTTAAAACATTTCTGGCTCTAAAAATAGAAGTTTGGCTAGGATTAGGTTTTAGGAAAAATTACCAGATGTTACACTTGATGTATCCTATGTTCATACAGGTGTTTTTGAATAAGCAGCTTGAAGGTATTCCTAAGCCTCAAGAATTTTTACCAGTTGTTGTGCTTCCTGATAAGGTGTTTACCTTCATGGCCACAAAGAGTCCTCTCTTTTCTAGTCAAAATACACCTCTTACTGCATATATGTTGGAGGTAGCACAAGCTGTTAGAGATTCTGTTCAAGATGATTCAAAGGATGCTTCTGAACATGGAGATTCTGCTTCAACTTCATCTCAACAATCTGAGCAGTCACTTTCTAATGAAGAAGATGTTTCACAACATACTGCTTCTTCACCAGTTCAAGAAGTCTCTCAAAAGACAGCTTCTGCAGAAAAGACTGTTTCTCTGCAAGGTACTGCTCTAGATGACTCAGATCATGGTGTTACTCAACCACCCACCCCCAATGATTATACTTTCACAGATGGAAATCAGACATCTGGAGGAGATGAGGGAGTGATGGCTGATGAGGATACACCTGATGAAGATGATGTTATGGACAATTATGCTTTGACAAGAGAATTAAAGAGACTGAAAAGAGCTTATGATGATCAAGCTACTGCTTTGACAAATCTTCAAACGAAGTACAAGAATTTGAAGAAATTNTAGATGACTCAGATCATGGTGTTACTCAACCACCCACCCCCAATGATTATACTTTCACAGATGGAAATCAGACATCTGGAGGAGATGAGGGAGTGATGGCTGATGAGGATACACCTGATGAAGATGATGTTATGGACAATTATGCTTTGACAAGAGAATTAAAGAGACTGAAAAGAGCTTATGATGATCAAGCTACTGCTTTGACAAATCTTCAAACGAAGTACAAGAATTTGAAGAAATTGGTTAAGTCTCTCATTCAACATTCTTCAGAAGGTCTCTAGAAGTTTAAGTCAAAGAAGAGGAGACTAAGAAAACTATCTTCATTCACATTGGGGAGGAAAAAGGAAGATGTGAATTTGAATAAAGATACTGATAATGAAGATGTTGTTGATGATCAAAAGACTGTGGATGAAAAGACTGCTGATCAAATTACTCCACAGACACCACTTGAAGAACAAATTTCTCATCAAAATATTGTTGAAAGAAGAAGTGATGAGACTGAGCAAGTAAATATTCAAGAAGCTGACACTCAAGTCAGAAGTGGTGATACAGAAGAATTGGACTTGGAAGGTACTGGTGTTGGTATTGTTAATCAAGATATTGCTCAAGGTACTGTGAGACAATTTCACATTACACCAAGGACTTTGGACTTTGAAGAAGATGTGGGTCCATCCAATCCAGTTGAGGAAGAAGAAGAGATGATTAAGCCTACTAATAGTGATGATGAAACTATTGCTGAGATCATGCTCAATATGTCAAGACCTAGAGGTATTAGTATTCCTGGAGTTGAACAACCTCAAGATCTGCAACCTTCTCCTAAGCCTAATCAAGAAATTGATCCTAAAGATAAAGGAAAAGGAATCCTGGTGGAATCAGAGAAGAAGAAGAAAAAGAAATTATTCTCTATGGAGCAGATAAGGGCTTATCAAGAAGCTCAAAGTGAAGCAGCTGTTAAGAAGCTTCAAGCAGAACTTGATGCTGAGTATGAAAAAGAAAGACAAGAAGCTGCTGTTCAACCAAAGAAATCAATGACAAAGGCTCAAGAACGAAATTTTTATATGGGCTATTTGAAAGGAAGAGGATACAAGGGTCTGAACAAGTTGAATCACTCACAAATGAAGGAATTATATGATGCTGTCAGAGCTGAATATCAAAGACAAGTAGATGGCATTGTTGGTTATGATACTGTAGAAGGAAGGAAGCTAATGGAAGAAAGCAACAAAAGAAAGAGAATAACAACTAGGTCACAGTCATCAAAGAAGTCTAAACTTACTATAGAGTTAAGGACCAATACTGTTGATGAACTGAGAAATTATTTAAGAGTTGTTGATTTTGAGCTTCCTAAGTCAGAAGAAGTTTCTACTACAAAATCAAAGATATCTGATTTAGAGGTTATTGAATCAGAAAAGGATGGTGATTATTTTGTTTTCCATAGAAAAGATGAAAGTTTTAGAGCATTCAATCTGCTGGTTGATATATTGCACCTGATAAATAGAGAAGATTTGTTTGATCTACATCAACAAATTCAAGCTTATTTTAAAGATATTCCACTCAATGGAATTGGTGTAGTATTGCTGGGAGATTTGACTACTATGTGGGAAACAGAAGAAACTAGCACAGATGATATTTGGAAAGATCAAGAAGTATGGGAGATTCTAAGCTGGAGATTCTTTTCAAATGCTGGTGTTCATACCTTAGAGCTGGAAGATGGTACAATGATCTACATGTTGGCAGAAAGGAGATATCCTCTTACAAGAGATTTGATGCTGAGGATGCTGGATCATGGTATGGAAGTTGAAGAAGAAGATGAAACAGCTCTAATGGTGATTAATTTGTTCATCAATTGGACAATTTTGAAGGATGATGATTGAAAAATACTGGTATGATCTTAATTGTATAAAATCTTTTGAATAAACAAGTACTTTATTCAAAGTACTGCTGATCAAACAGTACTTTCCCAAAGTACTGCTTGCAGCTTAAAACCAGTTACATTCTTTTGGAATAACAATTTTTGTCATGTGCAAAATAATTTTTGAAGCACAAATAATTACAGCAACAAATTGTTTTTGAGTAAAACATGGTGTTAGTACTTGTACTACACAACAAATGGTATTCAACTCACCATGTTTAACAGACAAGAAAGAGTTTGATTCATCATGAGGGTACGGCTCTGATGTGACAATCAAATCCGTTTTTAGTTGACAATTTACTAAAAATTGTATGGTTTCAACTCACCATATCTGAAATAAGTGAAGAGTTGACTAGCCCACAAGAAAATGGCTTGTGGTAAAGGCTGTGGAAAATCCATTTATATGGTAATTAGTTCACCATGGTTAAGATCTAAGAACTAACTAGTCCATAAGCAAACGGCTTTTGGTAAAGACTACTCAAATCCGTTGATAGCTGATGATTTGCTAAAAATCATATGGTTATCAATGTACCATGGTTTACTTAACCTAAACATTGGCTACTCCAGAGTTAATGGCTTTGGTAAAGAGACATCAAAATCCATTAATTTTCAATGATTCACCTCTCACAGGAGTTTACACACCTGGAAGTGATGAGAATAGTATGAAACTGAATATGATTTGATGTACCTTATGTTGCTGAGTAGCTGAGAAGGGATTAAGATGCTGTAAAGACAAAAAGATTGTTGCTGATAAAGATTGCAGATACTTTATGCTGATGATAACAAAATAACGAGTATGACTTTCAAAGAAGACAACCTTTCCTTGAAGACAAAGCTTACACATGGAAACTTGAACTCAAACAAGTAGAATTCAAGTTAGGGGAGGATTGTTGGGGTATAAAAGATCAAAGTACTGCTGAAGACCAAAGTGCTGCTAAAGTGTTTAAAGTCAAAGTACTGCTTGTGATCAAAGTACTGCTTTTTGATAAAGTCAAAGTACTGCTTGAAGATAAAGACTGAAGATTAGATTAGGAATATTATGTATAATCTAGAATATTCTAAAGTTAGAGTTTGTATACTTGTCGTTCAAGTATTGTAAACCGACTAGGGTATTCCTTGTGCCTATAAAAGGATCCCTAAGTCATTATTAGAGATACGAATACTTTTAGAGAAAAGCTAAAGTTCGATATTAGCTATATTAGGGTTGTTTGTGAATCTGTACAATTAGCGGGTTCAAAGTTTGATTAATATAAATTGTTTAAGTTGTTATAATTCTTCTTAGCTTTGTTAAGTAATTCCGCATACTTAATAGAGTAATTCAGTGTTTCATCATTAGTAGTTTAGGATTTATCCAAGACTGCTAAACCTTATACAAGCTATAATAAAGTAGTTTGGTCAGAGTATAACGATCCTACATGGATCTATATTTACATAAACAAGCTACTGAACTTTTAAGGATACTGAAAATGGATTAAAGGTCGTTGGTTATATATACCCGGATTAAAACATGTTTTTCATTTGTTTTGTGTGGTAAGGAAAGCAAATGGTGTTTGTTCATTTTCAGCATGATAGAAACCCACTTAGGGTACTGATGCGTGGCTTTGTGACCTTACAACAGGTTTTACCTCTCAAGGGATCTCAAGAGGCTTACAACCCCACCAGGCAGTGTACCTGACCGATGTAGTATAGGATAGTGGTAAGTACGGGGGATTGATCGTTCTCTCACAGGGAATAGTGTTCGTTAGGATAGAAAAACTACTCTAATAGGTCTAAGGGTGGAAGGAAGATTCTTTTTGTATTTTTACATTTTATGGAAAGCAAGTAAAATATCGGTTTTGGAAGAAGGGCGGAATTAGCTGCTAGTCAACTAACCCAAGTTTACTACTTATGCAAGTTAAAATAAAATAAATATCTAAACTATTGTGGTTGTGAAAACAATATGGAGAAAAGTTGTGTTTACTTAGATTTCCTTACTCCCTAACTATCTTTTACCGGTCAATTAATATGTGTGTTACTTGTGTGGATGAAGGGTGTATTCCTAATAACTCATGGAGTGGCATAGATATCTCTCCAATTCTATGAGCTCTTATCTCGCCCTATGCCATGCACGGCACAACCATAGGGGTTGTAAACAGTGGCTCATGCGTTAAATACTACCTTAATAGCCTAGTATGCCTTGGCTACATGTTTCCCAAGACGTTCAAGCACGTTACCATAAAGGAGGTTGGCCAGTTTTCTTGAGCCTAACATTGATGGAACAATCATCCCAACAAACAACAACACACACCAATCAACCAATAATTAATAGTTAGGTTTCATTAGATCTAAGCAAACACAAGAAGAATTTAGTTACACATGTTAAGTAAAAGACAAGCAAAAGATATAATCAACCAACACATAGACATATATATAGATTTTACACTCTGACGGCGTCAGGTTATAAGGGCTGACGCCGTCAGCTCGCCGCCAATAAGTTTCTCGGATGGGCTAGATCCACTTCTGACGCCGTCACCTTATAAACTCTTCTGGGCCGTCACTCTTTAACTTTACTCCTGACGGCCTATAATTCCTAACACCTGACGGCGTCAGGTGTTAATTCCTCTGGCCCGTCATTTGAAAATTGGATTTCACTCTTTTGTCAAGACTTTCTGACGGCGTCACCTTGTGACTTCTGACGCCGTCAGTTTATAAATCACCATCTTTTGAGACTTTGTCTTTTTCTTCACTTTTATGCTCCAAAAACGTCCGATTATGCATGTTTTCTAGAATTCCTCTCAAAAGTACCTAAAATGACAAAAGGAACGATTTAGGGCAATATTTGATCACATTTATACGAATTAGGGCTTAAATGACCCCCTAAAAGCGTAACACTTTTCGTCTCATCAAATACCCTTACACTTGGGATTTGCTTGTCCTCAAGCAAATGAGCTTTTATTCCAATCAAAATATGAGTTAGGGGTCATTTAACACGAATATAAAAGTAATTACAACAAATAGTTATTAGACCCTAATCATAACAAGCACGGAAATCATACACTAGCACCTCACAAATAGTGTTTGGATTCTCACATCTCTCAAATGTCATAAAGTTTATATCTCATAAATGGAAACGGAAAATAACACTCACTACCTGTCATAGCAAATAGATTACCATAGGCTTGGGAAAGGATCAATTACTCCTCCACTAGGCGTAAGCACCTAAGATAAACTATCAAAGAGGGCTTTATAAAGGGTTGTAACGTAAGGTGTAGGGATATGATAACACGGTTTGGTTGGAATAAAGGGTATTTTAGTGGTGGCGAGTTAATTATCATGATCAAATACATGCACTCTACATCGTTGCTTAAGTCAAGACTCGACTCAATCTTAGTCTAAAAATGAAATAACAAAAACTAAAAAGGAACATAAAAGGAAACGGGATGGTAGTCCGTATGTTTTTCTTCTTTCTTTTTCATATTTTTTTTTATTTTTCTTGATTTTTCGATTTTTTTTTCATACACTCTTGCCCTACCATCCAAAATAATACATCATAGGGGATTTGCATTCCCCTTACACTTGAATCTTTACATAACTTTACAATCACTATTCTAATGACTCGAATTAAGATAATCGAAAAACTTGGAGTACTTTTAAAAACATTTAGCACGTATGGGGGTAATAATGTTGCTCTTCCCCATTACTTCATTACACTAGTACTTTACCCATGAGTCCCAATCATCCCAAAACAATATGTATAAGGATATGACTTAACTTAGCAACCATGTAATTGACCGAATAATTAACTAAGGATTTAACAAATGTTTTCACAATAATGCACCAAAAGTGGGTGAATACAAGGTAGGCTAAGGCGATTTGGTTGTACATTTAGTGGGGTGTAAACAAATTCTCACTTTGAGTAAGATGCTCAAAGATCGAAGCGAAAGGATAGGCTCGGAAGGGTGTACTAGGGGTATCGTGTACCAAAAATGGGTACAACGCAAAGGGTGTGGGAGAATTACTTGACCAATGAAGTCAATGTAATTATAACAAATATACGAGTGTAAAACAATGGGTTAATCCTAATGCCTCTTATCATGTAGTAAATCTTAACTACACGAATGTAGTCTCACTTGTGGATTTGAGATGGTCCTAACGCAAGTTCTAGAATCTAAATACTACCGGTACTCACATCATAGCACCAAAGATTGATGCTTTTCCTACTAATTCTAGGGGTGAACCTCACATATTTGGGGTGGAAAATTTTTTTAGTGGTACGGTTTTGTGCTAGTCATACAATTTCCTATCCATGAGACGCTCATTAAGATTAAGGTTTCACTCCTAAATGTTGTAAAAAATTTTAAATTGGCGCTAAAATTGCCCTAACAAATATTTCTCTTGGTTTTATTACAAATTTACTATCAAACAAAGCAAAACATCAAGCGTAAGTGTATTCTCAATGGTGCTTTCATTTACCCCCCTTACACTTGAACCGAACATTGTCCCCAATGTTCAAATAAAAGACGTAAAAGTAAATAAAATGAAAGAATGAAATCAAATACTCCCCTGAATCGTTTGTTGTGGATAGTGAGGTAACATGGTTAGATCTTCTTCCAAGATAGACGAACGTTCAAAGCTTCCCTTCCAAAATAATAAACGTCTTCTCATCCAAAATAACCTGTTAACCTGAAAAAGATAAAGGCCAAGCTCGCGTAAAATCGGCGGTAAAATCTACATAATAAGATATAATGCTTGTGGAATGAATATTTTGCAGAATTCCTGGAGATTATAAGTTAAAGAATTGACAAAACTTTTTTGGTTTCCGGAAAAATACAAAACTTTCAAAAATTGCAGAATATTTTAACCTGACGCCGTCAGGTGTTAATCCTGACGCCGTCAGAAAGTTCTGACAGAATTCTCATGTTAAATTTCCAGAAAAAATTCTGGAAAAACTAGATCTTACTTCTTGGAATTCATGCAAAAATTTAGTATGACTCGATACAAGAATTTGACTCAAACAAATACTAATATGTATGTTAATTTACATTGTTATGATTCATATTCATTCTTTCTTTATAAACCGATTTAGATTTCCCTTACACTTAGCTTTTGCGAAATACCTTTATATGTAGTTAAGACGAAGTTAAAAACAAAATAATGCATTTTCACATTTTAGTTTGAAGCATGAATCAATAATAAGAAGTATAACTTACATACGGAAACAAATAAAATCAAATAAACAAACAAAACACACAAAGCATGGGTTGCCTCCCAAGAAGCGCTTGTCTTTTTTCGAGTCACGAGCCTGACTCTACCCTTAATTAACGGAAATAGGGGAGGTTTTCCCTACACTTAGAATTAAGTGCGGGTGGAAGTAGCGATACACACCCTTAGGGTGGACGTATGCCTCTCTGTTTCCTCAAGTTGTGATGTGTACGAACCCATTAATTCATTAAGCTTATGGTTCACGGTTAGGAGGCTTTCCTCAAAATCTTTCCAAAGGGTCTTCCTAAAAGGAATTGATCCTAACAACGATTGTTTAATAGAGGCCACACATGCACACAATTCATCAAACCTATGAAACTTTACACCCATCTCCTCTTGTATATACATAAGATCACTTAAAAATTCATTGGAACAACAAGAAGCAAATCTATCCGAGTAAACTAATTGTTCCTCAATTGTTAGTGATCTAAATGGAATTTCATCCGCCATAGTGACAAATGAAAAATGGTTTTACAAACAAAGGGCACAAAGAAAAAGATAGACTACAAGAAAGCTAGTAAAAATAAAATAAAAATCTCACCAGATAGGAATCTAATGAGTAGACCTAATAAAATAAAAAAATTCTACCTAAACAATAACTATTCCCCGGCAGCGGCGCCAAAAACTTGATGCGTGGTTTTGTGACCTTACAACAGGTTTTACCTCTCAAGGGATCTCAAGAGGCTTACAACCCCACCAGGCAGTGTACCTGACCGATGTAGTATAGGATAGTGGTAAGTACGAGGGATTGATCGTTCTCTCACAGGGAATAGTGTTCGTTAGGATAGAAAAACTACTCTAATAGGTCTAAGGGTGGAAGGAAGATTCTTTTTGTATTTTTATATTTTATGGAAAGCAAGTAAAATCTCGGTTTTGGAAAAAGGGCGGAATTAGTTGCTAGTCAACTAACCCAAGTTTACTACTTATGCAAGTTAAAATAAAATAAATATCTAAACTATTGTGGTTGTGAAAACAATATGGAGAAAAGTTGTGTTTACTTAGATTTCCTTACTCCCTAACTATCTTTTACCAGTCAATTGATATGTGTGTTACTTGTGTGGATGAAGGGTGTATTCCTAATAACTCATGGAGTGGCATACATATCTCTCCAATTCTATGAGCTCTTATCTCGCCCTATGCCATGCACGGCACAACCATAGGGGTTGTAAACAGTGGCTCATGCGTTAAATACTACCTTAATAGCCTAGTATGCCTTGGCTACATGTTTCCCAAGACGTTCAAGCACGTTACCATAAAGGAGGTTGGCCAGTTTTCTTGAGCCTAACATTGATGGAACAATCATCCCAACAAACAACAACACACACCAATCAACCAATAATTAATAGTTAGGTTTCATTAGATCTAAGCAAACACTAGAGAATTTAGCTACACATGTTAATTAAAAGACAAGCAAAAGAGATAATCAACCAACACATAGACATATTGATTGAATTAAAGTGAAGACTTATCTTTAATTAAGCATGAGGGTTCCAAGGGTTGGAAACCCTAAAAAGTACAGAAAATTCGTCTTTAGGGTTTGCCCTAAAAGTTCTCCACAAAGTTCCACACTAATGAATGAAAATTAGAAAACTATATATAGATTTTACACTCTGACGGCGTCAGGTTATAAGGGCTGACGCCGTCAGCTCGCCGCCATTAGGTTTCTCGGATGGCCTAGATCCACTTCTGACGCCGTCACCTTATAAAACCTTCTGGGCCGTCACTCTTTAACTTTACTCCTGACGGCCTACTTTTCCTAACACCTGACGGCGTCAGGTGTTAAATCCTAAATTTCCTCTGGCCCGTCATTTGATAATTGGTTTCCACTCTTTTGTCAAGGCTTTCTGACGGCGTCACCTTGTGACTTCTGACGCCGTCAGGTTGTAAATCTTCATCTTTTGAGACTTTGTCGTTTTCTTCACTTTTATGCTCCAAAAACGTCCGAATATGCATGTTTTCCAGAATTCCTCTCAAAAGTACCTAAAATGACAAAAGGAACGATTTAGGGCAATATTTGATCACATTTATACGAATTAGGGCTTAAATGATCCCCTAAAAGCGTAACACTTTTCGTCTCATCAGGTGCATATGTTTATTATGATCTATGTCCATATGATTCTGTCTCAGTTTAACTACCATAGCACTAATGGTGTGTTGGCTTGTTTTGTTTTCTCGGCTCAACAACGACCCATGTAAAGTGTGTTGTTGCTGCTGGTCTCGGCTTGACAACACCACAAGGGTGTCGAAAGCTTAGTCATCGTTTTGGTTATCATCTTAGGGTGCGTCTGGTGAATGACTTGCAGCAGCTAGGCTGCGTTTGGTTTATGACTAAGTATGGGCCTAAGCCCAATAATTCATTTAGGGTATGTTGGGTTAATTAGTTATGGGCCGAAGCCCAATAAATACTAATAGTGTGTTTGGTTTTGTTAACGGGCCGAGCCCAAGATAACTAAGAATGTGTCATTTTGTTTGTTTGGTTATGGGTCAAAACCTAATAAGAATATATGTGTTGTTATAAAATATGTCCGTGTTAACATTTTGGTCATCGAATTATGAACTAAGGCGAATGAGTTATTTTAGCTTTGGTGATATTGGTACGTTTCGGACTATATTGGGATTGATACATTGGAATATGGATACTTAACGGACAAAATACTCGGATTGCAACTATTATATTTGGAAAATGGACATTTTCGGACTTATTGGACTTGAAACGAATACAATATATTAGACTCATAACGAATTTAATATATTTGATTCGCAACGAACACACTATAAGTAAATAATGTCTAATAATCAACGAATACACTTTATAGTTTTCTATTAAACTATCGAGAATTATTGTTTTGGAGAATTTAGTTTATTTAAAGTATATTGACTTGGAAAGGTTATATAAATGGACGCGTCATGCCGAAATTTATAAAACTTTCTAAACTTACTCTTTTTTTTCTAATCCTTTATAAGATTATTTTTACAAACCCCGACAAGGAATTTAAAATGAATAGTTTCATTAATCCATAAAGCCCTTTCATATTTGAATTATTAACTTGTGATTTTCTTATAACACTTATTGAACTATTCTAACTATTTGGGAATATGGGGAAAATACCAAAACTACCAATCAACCTATTTTATACTACATAAGTAGTTGTCGTCATCCTTCTAGGCTATCTTTGTTAACTTGTGTTCGCATAAGTATTTCTTTGGCGTGAGTTGTTGGTCAATATCTTCTCCTCTTTGGCGTGAGTTGCATCTTGAGTCTATGCTTTCTTACCACACCACACAAAACATTAATACCAAACTTTTATAAAATATTGAATTTGAGTAATCCACGAAAACTATGACACATTGTCTTTTATAGACTTCATTATTGTACGAGCTATATTTTGAGATAATCATATGCGTATTAGGGTACTGTACCATCGTGCTCGTACTGCTTGGTGCCGTCGTGCCCATCTTTTGGATACCGTTGTGATTAGCTAGATGCCAGTCGTGTCAGTCGTGATCTTTGCATTGTTGTGGCTAAGGTGAGTTTCATAGCCCCCTACTTTTTAAACAGTTTTCATAACTATTTTTAGGGGAGAATACATCCTCATTTTAACTAAACCCAATGATTTTTTATCTGTATACATGAACTGTTTGACTAAGATCGTATTGGTTGATTGATTGACTGATATACTTGAATTGGCTATTCGAAGGCATTATGTGTTTACTTGATATATATGTGAGCTCCCTAGCTCAAACTATTTTCTGGACCTGCAACTACTTTTGTTTTGCTATACTGCGATTGGCTAGCTAGGAATAGAGATGCGGTAGATGTTGCCTTAGGCTAGGGCTGCTTGGGAACCTAGCTAAGAATAGACTTCTACTTCCGGCCTAGACCCAGGGCAGTAACGGTGGTTCCCGGTAACGCGTTACCTGGCTAGTGACCACCAAGGGGCCCACTCACTATGACCACTTATCTATCTATGATAAGAAATCGATCGTTTATGAATTGGTATGATGTTGAAATGCGAAATCTATTCCTGCTCCTGGTTACACATAGCACTTAACTCTTCAGGTCCACAACTGCTTTGTAATTTAAACCTATGAACTCACCAGCGTAAGCTGACCTTTAGCATGTATTCTCAGGTATAAGGCGATGGCTTACTATTGGAAGGCGCTTGGCAAGGGGTACGGTCATAGGCGACTCTGATGAACATTTGGGACCGCTTTATTTATTTTTATAGGCCTATTTCCGCACTATTTTCATAGCATGCACTAGTACAAAAACTGGTATTCGTCACACATAGCGTATTTGGAACTGTCACACGATAACATATTTACGTGACTAAATGTACCAGAATAAAATAAACAGCTACACTTGATCCGACTTGTGTGACCATTTCGGAATTCTATTGTCACACATTTGAATATTTATGTGACTAGAGGTAACTGGAAAAAAAATTTTGGATTATTTAGTTACTTATAATTTGGTACGTGTGACAGATATATGTCACACAATTGAACAGTTTGACCAAAATCCATATATGGTCACATGAGGTAATTGTGTATGTGGCTAAATTATATAGTCAAGTTTGTCACACATTATTTAAACGTGACTGCTATTCTTTGTTAAATATTTAGCCACATATGAATTTGAAATGGGTGACGACTGAAAAGTTAGTTTGAAGCGTTAGTCACGATATGCATTTAAAAGTGACAAATATATGTCACACACTTGAAGAGTGTGACCAAATGTCATATATGGTCACACTAAACCATAGAAACATGATTAAGTGTAACTAAAATTCGATACATATGGTCACGTAAGTTAATATGTGTGTCTAAAGTTTAGTGTGTGTTTGCTTGCCAAATCCTAATGTGTAAAGTCACATGTATTTGTAGCACGATCATGTGACTATAGGCTTTACAATAGTCACACGATATCACAAATGTGTATCTAAATCATGATTATGGCCACGTTATAAGGGTATTATATGTGACCAATACATTCAAAATAGTCACATTGTGAAATATTCATGTGACTATTATTTATAGCAAAATGTGAACTCAGTTATCATTAACCTTGATATTAGTCACATTGAGTTTTTGTGTGACTAAATTAAAGATGTTATATATATGGTCACATGAAGTATTTATTTAGGTGTCTAAATCATAGTCATATTTTGTCACACATTATTTAAGTATAGTCACAAATCGATACATATGGTCACACATTTTTGATACTTATATATTTTGTAACCCCTATGAATAGTGTTACTTGACTTTCTAAAGTCAAATTTAAACTTTAATGAAGTAACATGTTACTAAAGTGCCTGCAAGTGCATATACATGATAAATGGAAAATGCAAATAACTATTGTAATAGGAGTAGTAACTTAATAATAGCAGTAGTAACTTAATAATAGCAGTAAAAACTTTTGTACAAACAACAGAGTTGTAATCTCACAAAAGGTGAATTATATAGTACTTACCAAAAGGTTTTTTACAATATAATGAAAACAGAGAAGCTAAACCCCTGCTACCTCCAAACACCTTATCAACTTGTTTTCTTCAGATCCCCATAACATGCTCTCTCATACTGAGCAAAAATTCTTTCAATGAGAACTTTAACTGCCTTTGCACGTTCTTCACATATGATCTTTATAATACAAACAACAGAGTTGTAATCTCACAAAAGGTGAATTATATAGTACTTACCAAAAGGTTTTTTACAATATAATGAAAACAGAGAAGCTAAACCCCTGCTACCTCCAAACACCTTATCAACTTGTTTTCTTCAGATCCCCATAACATGCTCTCTCATACTGAGCAAAAATTCTTTCAATGAGATCTTTAACTGCCTTTGCACGTTCTTCACATATGATCTTTATAGATATCATCACACCAAGTAAACTAGCACTCAAAGGATATTCTTTTTCTGCAAGCATAAAAACATCAAGTCCACCTTGTGTTGATAAGTGATGTACATTGCAGCTATCATAAAACTTCCATTTAGTTTAGAGATCATGACATGGGAAGGTCCAATAGATATCAGCTGGATCAGGTTTATATAACCTATGTAATTCAACCCACAACTCTTGCTCTTTCACATCTGGCTTCTTGTCTGTTTTTAATTTTTCTTGAACCAACTCCCATAATCTGTCTAAGTCTTCTCTGTCAATTGTTCTTATCAAATCCTCAAACCTTTTGTATACTGCTGATCCTCCACCAACCCTGATTATCTTCCAAGCCTTTCCAAATTTATCTTGGTAAATCTCCCAGTCCATGATTGGATGTCTAGCATGAATAAGATCAACATATAATGTTTCAGGAACAATCACCATCATTTGATCAGGAGAAGAGCTGTCTTCTTTTCTTTGTGAATCATTCTTCTTCTCAGCAGGCTTGTCTTCAATGATCTTTTGTTTCGGGACGTGTGAATGATACAAATCAGCTCGAAACATTAGTCACACTATAGATATACATATGTGACAAATATATGTCACACAATTGAACAGTGTGACCAAAAAAGATATATGGTCACATGAAGTACTTGCGTATGTGGCTAAACTATATAGTCAAGTTTGTCACACATTATTTAAACGTGACTGCTATTCTTTGCTGAATATTTAGCCACATATGAATTTGAAATGGGTGACGACTGAAAAGTAAGTTTGAAGCGTTAGTCACGATATGCATTTAAAAGTGACAAATATATGTCACACACTTGAAGAGTGTGACCAAATGTCATATATGGTCATACTAAACCATAGAAACATGATTAAGTGTAACTAAAATTTGATACATATGGTCACGTAAGTTAATATGTGTGTCTAAAGTTTAGTGTGCGTTTGCTTGCCAAATCCTAATGTGTTCACATATATTTGTAGCACGATCATGTGACTATAGGCTTTACAATAGTCACACCATATCACAAATGTGTATCTCAATCATGATTATGGCCACGTTATAAGGGTATTATATGTGACCAATACATTCAAAATAGTCACATTGTGAAATATTCATGTGACTATTATTTATAGCAAAATGTGAAGTCAGTTATCATTTATTTAGGTGTCTAAATCATAGAGTCATATTGTCACACATTATTTAAGTGTAGTCACAAATCGATACATATGGTCACACATTTCTGATAACTTATGTACTTTGTAACCCCTAGGAACGATGTTACTTGACTTTCTAAAGTCAAATTTCAACTTTAATGAAGTAACATGTTACTAAAGTGCCTGCAAGTGCATATACATGATAAATGGAAAATGCAAATAACTATTGTAATAGCAGTAGTAACTTAATAATAGCAGTAGTAACTTAATAATAGCAGTAGTAACTTTTGTACAAACAACAGAGTTGTAATATCACAAAAGGTGAATTATATAGTACTTACCAAAAGGTTTTTTACAACATAATGAAAACAGAGAAGCTAAACCCCTGCTACCTCCAAACACCTGATCAGCTTGTTTTCTTCAGATCCCCATAACATGCTCTCTGATACTGAGCGAAAATTCTTTCAATGAGATCTTTAACTGCCTCTGTACGTTCTTCACATATGATCTTTATAGATATCGTCACAGCAAGTAAACTAGCAGTCAAAGGATATTCTTTTTCTGCAAGCATAAAAACATCAAGTCCACCTTGTGTTGATAATTGATGTACATTGCAGCTATCATAAAACTTCCATTTAGTTGAGAGATCATGACATGGGAAGTTCCAATAGATATCAGCTGGATCAGGTTTATATAACCTATGTAATTCAACCCACAACTCTTGCTCTTTCACATCTGGCTTCTTGTTTGTTATTAATTTTTCTTGAACCAACTCCCATAATCTGTCTAAGTCTTCTCTGTCAATTGTTCTTATCAAATCCTCAAACCTTTTGTACACTGCTTATCCTCCACCAACCCTGATTATCTTCCAAGCCTTTCCAAATTTACCTTTGTAAATCTCCCAGTCCATGATTGGATGTTTAGCTTGAATAGGGTCAACATATAATGTTTCAGGATCAATCACCATCATTTGATCATGAGAAGAGCTGTCTTCTTTTCTTTGTGAATCATTCTTCTTCTCAGCAGGCTTGTCTTCAATGATCTTTTGTTTCTTTGATGGTGTTTCTTCTGTACCCATGGGGATAAACTTATCAACATATCTCTTGATGCGGTAGTATAGACGTTCAATTTCGTCATATGTCATTCCCCTGAGTCGAGCAGATTTATAACCACCTTGATGCATCAAGTATACCTTCATTTCACTCATGCGCTGAGCCTTTGTGGGATTTCTTTTCCTCTTCTGACTTTGAGCTTGCTTTGTTGGCTGAATTAGCTCATTCAAAGCTACTTCTTCACTTCTTGCATTTATCAAATCAACAAGTTCTACTTCTTCACTTCTTGCATTTATCAAATCAGCAAGTCTTTGTACTCTGTCATCATTAGTTAAAGTCTTATCTTTGTAAAGTTTTGCAACTCTAGCCTGTAGAACATCATCAGCATCCATAATAGCTTGCATTAACTCTCCATGAGCTATTTTTTTCTCCTTTTCTTGAAGACTGAATGCTACTTGCTCATCTGTTTCCACTTCAGACACTTTAGATCTCCTTTTCTCATCCATAAAGTTAGCTATTTCAGCTTCATCAACTGTCTTTGCAACCTCTTTAGCAGTAGAAACTTGATTTGTTGTAGCAGCAGAAACATCTTGTTGTACCACCTTAGCCATTTCTTCAACATTACTAGTAGCAGCAGTTTCTCCCAAACTAGTATTAGTTTCCACCACCTGCTCTTTATTTACATCTTCCAAAACCGCCTCATTACCCACCCTGTCAGCAACTAAATACTCATCATCCACATTATCATCATTATCAATCCCAATATCCATATCCACATGCATATCAGCACAAGCACCTTCAGCATTTGTTGTTTCCTCCCCTGAGACTCTGCTTTCATTCCTCCCCTGTTTGGAAGCATCCTCCAAACTAGTAGCCTTAGAAGAACTCACCCTGTGTGTTGTGCCCACCTTCTTCAACCTTCTGAACTGAGCTTTTCTGGACCTCTTTTGACCTTCCAAATATTGAACTCTCAAGTTCAACCTTTTGATCTTTGCACCATGTTTTGTTGTGCGCTTTTGGAGGCCAAGAACATCCTCTTCTAACTTGGTACAATAGGCCATCAAATCCTGTATAAGTTTCATTCTATCCTCACCACTTCGGCTTGTGTTACGTAGCCCGAGAGATGGATCATTAGAATTGACATTTTTTACATCAGTATCCATCAAATCATGTGTTTCAGAACTACCCTCATCACTTCTGGATGTGTTAGCACTGGCCTGCTCTGCTTTTAAGCTAGCAGTAGAAGTGGAAGCCCCTTCCAACATGTCGTGCTCCACACCCATTACATCCTCACCCTGTTTTTGTGGAAGGTTCACCATATATATGGAAAAAGTGGTGTAACCTTTCCTAAAAAATCCTTGCCATTATTTTTCAGATTTGAAAATACTTTCTTTTGTAGTAAGGGGGCAGCATAAGTTCCTTTATGTTTTTTAATGGTAGTCAACTGTTTTTGAATAATAAGTTGCAAAAACCTTGGATACAATAAAGAAGTATGTAGGATAATCTTTAAGTAAAAAACATGTTAATATTGTAGATTTAGGTGGCGTTTAGTTTGTAGAGTTAGAGAGAGAAAGTGGAACCTTTAGAGAGAGAAAGTAGAAGACGTAATATTAGATTAAATGAAAGGTCCAACCCTCTCCCTTGGGTGGGAGAGGATATTTATACAAACTACTAGGTGCCTCATGAGACAGGCTGTAGAGTGAGTACAGTGGGTGAAGACCCGACTCACTCCACGAATACTATTTACATACTAATTAACTAGTAATCTACTAACTAATACGATAAATACTATGAGCTACTTAATGCTAAACTATACTCGGGGTGACAGGGTCTTTTAAGTGAATAAACGTATTCCTAACAATCTCCCCCTAAGGGAGGTCACCCCGGAAATGACAGCTTGAATTCTAGCATTCCAATCTCTTGTAGCTCGTAGTCTCTGATTCTTCATTTGCAAGCTTTGTGCTTTCTGCAGTATATTTGAGATGACTTGTTCAAGGCGTTGGATGACCGTTGACATGACTTCGTGTGTATCATCCAAAAGAATAGCTTCAAGTCATCTTTGTGTGGTAACGTCTCCATGTGATGTAGACATATTAGCATTGGCATGTTCACACCTTTTCAGAAACATAATCTTCAGCATCAGAGTTGTGAAAGCATTGTTGAGGCCCATCAAATGATCATGATTTCATAAGTTGTGATGTTGAGGTGTGAGCATGAGGTGATGGATCAGCATCTTTTCAGCAATCCGCAACATTCGCCAAGAATTCCTGCATAAGACAGTTAGCAATAATACGTCCGGTACTTACAGGTTCGGACTTAGAGATTGTTAACAGCATAGTGTGAAAACTTTCTCCAAACCTTACCAAGGCCGTTCCTAAATTGGATACCCTCGAAAGGGCTTACGAGACCTACCGAAGTAGATCAACGATTAGGTGAGTCACTGGAAATCACTCCACGACTATAGACCGTTTTGAAACCGCCACGATCACTAAGCGTAACCCACAAGGGATTACCGAAGTGACCTGCTTTCAGGGCTGTTTGATGTTGACCCTGGCAGGGATTTCCACTCAATCACTGGAAATTACATACGTATATTCCCTCATAAGTGTTCTTGGCAGATTGCTAAGATCTGTGTAGGACTCATAAAGTTAGCACTGGTGTCCTTAATGTTGACCAACTAGGGTAGAAGTAGCACGTGTTCCTATGAGATCTTTTGATGCATCTCGTGGCTCTAGACTCGATAAGTGCATTATTTGGTCATCGGAGACTGGAGCGGTGTCTCCTGTTTCAATATCAACATAGCTCGTAATGAGCGGCCGATAGATTATGCAGGGTTCCCCGTGAGAATGAAACAAGCTCTTTTGAGAGAACTTGAGTGGTTACGAGGTTTAGTGCAGTGCGTCACTGGGTCCATGACGTCTTGTCTTCAATACCGATGTTATCTTAGTAACAATCAGTAGCGTATGAATTGAACCCGGTTTCTGCCCTAAGGTTGAATAAATGGAGGGCTATTTCTTTTCACCCTTTCTCATTTCATTTCTTTTTAATTCTTCAACCCCTTCTTTCTCCTTTCTTATTTATCTCCTTTTTTCATAATGATACCTAAGGACTTTCTAATACTGTCTATTCGGTATTGTCCTTGGGTAGATCCCTCCGGTTCTGGCGGATCATAGGACTGTTTTCCTAACCTTAGCCACCTTATAACTTCATGACTATCCTATGTTACCATCAACCAAATCATTGAAAATTCTCTCAAAGTGTTTATGATTAAGAACACATTTTTGCTAACACTTTGAGGGTTTTAGGATTTTCAAATGCTCCCCCTTAACATGTGCTCATAGGTTTTTGATAGAAGTTTGCACATGTCGGGGTGAGTTGCACTTTTTGAATTGATCCACTCTTAATAGACATATACCCGAGGGACACGTTTACGTTGCTTAGTTAAAGGGATCCATTATCAGCTTTTAGATGATAACTAGCCCTAATAACTAACTTGAAGTTGTTAACATTCCTTAAAAAGGAAGTTAGACCCGTCAAAGTACACATCTAAGAAGAGCTTCTCTAAACGGTACTTTCTACTTGGATAAATCCTTTCGAATACTAACATTTGTGTTTCATCAATTCAATTGTTAAGTCTGAGTCATGCACACATGAGATGCCAAATCCATTTGTTACCAAAAGCAATTTTGCTCCCCCTCAATATGTGCATTCATTTTTAAAAGAGTTTGGCAAATATGGGAGATCATACATTTGTTTCGAAAACATCACATTTTTATCAGATTTCTTACATAAATCACATTCTCTCCCCCGATCATAAATTTCAAGTCAATTGAGATTTTGTGATCCCAATTGATTTAAATAAGTTAAAAACAAGTTTGGGAGAAAAATATGGATTGATTTAAGCATATATTGAAAATGAGACGAAAGTTTTACTCCCCCTTAATCATGGAAGGAGTTTGCTATGTGTCAAAAATGATGAGTTTTTGAAATGATATAGATTTTAATAAGAAACTCATGAAAAATTCATATGTTGACACATAACATGAAAAAGCACATTCTTTATTCACTGCTGATTATGTACACAAAAGCTTGTTATGATGATATTTTTAAGATTTTGAAATCACTCTCCCCCTCAATCAATGAACCATTTATAATTTTTGAAAAAACTCGTTGTCATTGATTGAATGATTTTAAGAAACGAATAAGTTTTGATTGATTTACAAAAACTCATGGTACCACCAAGTTTTTCACAAAAATTTTCTAAAAAAATCATAAAAGGGAAAGTATTTGCTAAGGATTGAAGACTTCTCTTCTTTAGCAAGAAATAATGCATTGAAGCATACAATATTTCGGAAAATCCTCACACAGTGGGGCACACGGACACCCCAATCATTTAGTTACATATACTGAGGGTACAAAATTAAACATGTTCATGCGTTACATCACCCTACATATAGCCAAAAGATAATACTACCAAAAGAAGCAAAAAGAGACTTCATTCCGTTCTTTGTAGAAGTCTGTAGTCACCTTCACAAATTCTTCCACCCACATAGCATTCCAGACTTCGAAAGATTCTCCGCAACTTCAATCTCTTCCTTATTGCGTGAAATTTTTTTTTGTTTAGCTCCAAGTCATGCTCCGTCCAATGGTTGGTATATCCTCCTGGTTTTGCTGGATAGACCTGATATTCTTTCACTCTGAAGTCCAAGGCTTCATCAACCATTTGCAAAGTGCCATCGCTAAACTTGTGCAGTTCTTTGAGACGCATGATCATAGGGACATTGTACTTATCTCTGAATACTACTGCCATCGGATATTCAATGACAGTAAAATCTGGTACGGGTTCTAGGTTTGCAACTTCCCATTGAGGCCTAGTGAGGTTGAGTTGAGACTGATAACTTTCAATGCCAAGTTGGAAGTCTTCGACACGTTTTCTTATAACAATCCCTCTGACCCAGTGAAGAACAGCAAGCACAAGTGTTTTCTTTTCTCGCGATGGCAGATGATGCAGTTTTCCTTGAAGATGAAGCAGATATAAATCTTCAAAGTCATTTGGGCGAAGATGCTTGAAGTCGCCTTCAGAGATTGCATAATCCTTGAAATCAGCCCGTCGGAGAACGATGTTCTTAAGATAATCATACCTGTAGATGGAATGGATCTGGACCTTAACAACACTGATGATTGGGAGTGCCGATCGAACAGATTTGCGGTTGCCTTTTGCTTGAAATCGGTCCACATAGAATTGTTGTTTCTTGAACCACCAGTGAGAGATCCCAAGGGAGGCAGCAACATCATATTCACATTCTTCGGAAATCCACATATTGTCGGGTACCAGCTGTTCCAATCCGACATCTTGATAGTATGCAGCTTTCATTTTGGTGATGGACAGTGCAAATTTAAACTGTCTGCTACCGAACCGAAGGTATTCCAGATCCTTGTTGAAGAAGAACTCGGCCTGAATTGTGACATGACCCGGTGATCCACCCAGAGGAAGTGGATTGATGTATTTTTGATTCATGATCCCCTCATAAATAATATCATTGAACATTTTGTGACATTCCTCCATCTAATATTGAAGATGCGTAACATCAGAGTGAAATACCTTAACGATATCATACGCTGGTCCTTCTAGATCTTTCTGTGACAGTTTCAACAATCCTCACTTCTCACAAAACCACTTAATGAATGTTCCCATGTCTCCAGTTTGTGAAAGGAGTGNTTCATGATCCCCTCATAAATAATATCATTGAACATTTTGTGACATTCCTCCATCTAATATTGAAGATGCGTAACATCAGAGTGAAATACCTTAACGATATCATACGCTGGTCCTTCTAGATCTTTCTGTGACAGTTTCAACAATCCTCACTTCTCACAAAACCACTTAATGAATGTTCCCATATCTCCAGTTTGTGAAAGGAGTGAATCTTCAGCAGGAGGTACAAAGCTGCTGGTGATGGCATTGGCCCGGTTGTTGTTGGTAGGAAGTTGATCGGTGGAAGGGATAACCCAGTTTGGTTCAGGAGTGGATGGACGATCTACATATGGCTTCCACCAAGTCTCCTTTTCTCTTAAAAAAAATTAAAATGAAATAATTTGATTATAATGTTTCCCACAAGAAAATCCGACAAAAACACTTCAAAACCAAAACATATTAAAAATCCAAAACACTAAAACTGTTAAAAACCAACTGTAAAAATTCTCCAGAAAACTAAAAGTTATAGATTTATTAAAATAGTGTAATCACCTCGGATAAAATTAATTCGTGCGGGACAAAGAGTTAGCTTTTTAGGAAAACCCTAAAAAGCAACCCTTAACCAATACACAAATTTATAAATATACATGTATTTGGGATCTAATGTAGCGCAGCTATGACTCAAAACGCTTCCATTTTGATTATCTGGAAGGCGATCTTAAGGGATACGCAAATAATAATTGAAAAATTAAGATAAAAATAAATAAGAAAAAAAAGTTTAATGATTTGATAAGGTGAAACCCTAAACTGAAAGAGATGACTACAGAACGAGAGAGTGGGAATTTGGGTTTTATGAAAAATGTTGAAACTTAAAAGGGATTATTAGGGTTGGATTTTGTGGGCTGGGTTGGACTTCATATTGTCTATGAGATGATGAGAAAATATGAGATGAAAATTAGAGGATTGGGATTCTAGAAGGCCCATATTACATAGTATGAATAATTGAATATACATATTCAATATCTGGATTATCTTTTTTCTTGGTGCATTGCTATATAGGGGAATCAAAATAATAGAACCCAGCTAACTTGATTAACGGGAGGGAAAAAAATGATAACAGTCCAACATAGTTCACCCGTTTTTATCGGTTTCGGCGGGTCATCTCCTGTTTTGTTTTTGAACGGCTTTTTATTGGCTAGCCGAAAGGATGAATGAAAATGAATAAAGCTATTGTCAAAGAACGTATAAATAAAACAAATTATTGGCCAGAAAATTAAATTACAGGGTACCCGCCGCCGCATCGCGCGGGTACCCTGCTAGTGTTAAGAAATTAAGTTTAAGAGATATTTAATGTTTCAGAATTGTGGTTAATTTACTTGTACATATTGCTTTGTTAGTTGTATTACTTACTTTTAAGATATTTAATGCCATTAGTGTGTTTAAATTACCATTTTAAGTTTAATGCCATTAGTGTGTTTAAATTAGTTGTACATGTAGCTTTGATGATTGTAATGCTTAATTTTAAGTATTTCTATATTTAGTAGGCCTAAATGCTTTATAAGATAGTTAGATAGATATAGTTACAAAATAAAATAATTATATAAACTTGTAAAACAAATGACTTTGGAGGTTTATGCGTTAAGGTAACGATGGCATTGCCTCACGCCCTGCATCGTTATTACCATTAATACTCTTGCTGGTTTAGAGGCATCTATAATTTCATTGTGGCGGGTGAAAAGTTATAACTTGAATACTTGATTATTGTAATTTTTCGATTCCTCTAACATATGCTTCAAATTATGAAAAGTTAAAGGCTTATGACTATCATCACTAAAACGTGAGAGGTCCTAAGCTCAATTCTCACTTGGTGCAAATAACTCTGATGTGGCCATGCCATTCTTCCCCAAAAGGCCGGAAACCATGGTTAAAAAAAAAAAATAAAAAAAAAATGAATGACTTTAGATTCTCCAAAGTTCAAATCGCATAAGCTACAACTCCTCGGGGCCACCCACCCCAGCCATATGATCCAAAATCGTGGAGGGGTGGTGATTTACCTGACTCCATGGTCTTTCTGGAATTCCGGGTGATATGTGGAGTCTAGGGGTGGCCTATCAACAGGATGGTGTTTCCATTGCATTTCAAAAAATAACGACGACAGTGTAGCTTATTTTATCCATTTTTATATGTAGTTTTTATAATTTTCTGTAAATGGTGTTGACCTTTTCTGTTTGCACTTCAGAATTGTGAGCTACATAAGTAACAAGAATCAAAACAACAATTATAAATACTTTTTAACATGCCACCCCTTAAACTTTGCTTACAACGCTTTGTTTCTTGGATTATGTTTTGCAGATAGACCACAAGAAGAAAGACTACAAGTTTGGGTTCGGGCTGACAGTTGGAGAATAAATCAAAAGAACAATGAAATTATAGGGGTTAAATTAGTTTTGAGTGAAAATGCTTATCATACAAGGTATGATTTTTCTCAATGAAGCTAGACAAAGATCAAAGAATTAGTTATGTACTTTCTTATTAGCAAAAGCATTGTTTGTGGTGGAAATTCCCGCTGCAAAGACAGTTTTTAGAGCATAATACGTAGTTGTCAGGATTTTGCAGCTTGGATATGTAATTCTAACAAATTCTCTGTTTGAAGCTGTAGAATGCATTGTAGAATGCAATTCAAATGTATGCGCCTTAGCCCTTAAAAGTGCTACAATCTGCATAGTCTTTAGGTTCTTGTTTATACTTGTAGTTTTAAGTTAAAAAAAAAAAAAAAAAAAAAAAAAAAAAAAACCCCAAGTTTCTATTCGGTTCTCGTATGGACTAACCAGAACTGAACCAGTTTAGGTTTTTCTAGTTTGGCTTTGACCCGAAGAACACCTCTTAATACCCCATGTTGGATTTGGTGTTCAGATGGTGGTGCCAAGTGTAATGTGGGTCCAGGTTCAAACAAGGAGGTCAATTCAAGTTATATATTGTCGATATTGATAATTGGCCAAACGGGTAAAAGTTATAAATGATATGGGTTGAGTTGCTTTGTGCCTTTATTTATTTTCAAATGCATACAACTTTGAAAATCATTTTATGCAGGAAAGTATGTATTTCAACATTTGATTTTAAACTAAACACCAAGAGAATGAACAAAAAAAAATATTTGCATGTCAACTTGAAGTCACTAATTTGTTCGAGTAGTATACTTCCTACTTTAATATGGTATACAATTATTTCAAGTTTCCAACCCGAATGTTTCACCATCTTTAGTGTGACAGCACAACAATTTGTGAAGGACTTTAACTTTTTTTTTTTTTGAACAGAGTGAAGGACTTTAACTTGATCATGTGATATCATGCATCAAGATTATATATCACGAAAACAAGTTTTTTTTTATTTAAATGTTATGACGTTTCATTGTTGCAACAATTTGACTTTTTTAAAAGACACATATCCTATAATTAATTGCAATTAGAAAGTCATATTTTTTGTCATGAGGTCACTATTGACATGCGGTCACAATTAACTATTCTTGTAGATTAATTCCCTAACACGTATATGTACATATATTGGGCGTATCAGCATTGATCTATATTAGTGTGATCGTCAATCTTTTGATCTCAGAGTGTCGATACAGCAAAAAGTGTCGTATATATGTGTAATCGCAACTTTTTCTTTTCAATAGAGGATTAACTCGCGCTTAACAATATAACATCCACATAGTATGTTTTTTTTTTTTTTTGATCGACATAGTAGCTTTTTTTCATGTTTTGTTTTATATTAGAAAACAAAAATAATTACAAGGTGGAAAACGATAGTTCTTACACCTTGTTACAAACAGATACTCCTATATAAAACAAGAAAGCTGTACTATTGTCCATATGTACCCAATATAAATGTCTACACTTAACAAACCTAACTTTTCATAAATTTCTTACCCTACAAAATTATCCGAGTAACATAATGACACATGTACAGTAATAATTGAGTTATTATTACTGATATGTGTAGTAGACTAGTAGTTAGATACTTACTCCATTAAACTTTAGTTTGGCTACAGCCTTTGTAATCACATAATTCTAAACATAAATATATTCGAGAACTAATGAACATTTACATTTTAGAGTAGATTAGTAGAGTGTGCATTTTTTTTAGGGGGTGTTTGGCAAACCTTTGAAGACGTGATTATCTGATTACCACGTTTTCAAAACGTGAATAATCAAGTTTAATTTGGTGTTTGGTTGTAAATGTGATTATCACTGAATTTGCCTTCAAAACGTGGTTTTGAAACTGGAGGTAGGGACCTACTTTTTGCAACTGTGGTTTTGCAAACGTCGTTTGTGCAAATGTGATTTTTCTCAAACACCCCCTTAGTTGCAAAACTATAGACATTCTATGAGTTTAAGCAGTTTAACACAACATCATATTAATCGAAGTTCTAGTTTACGATTCATAATCTTTGTTTTGTAACATGTTAACGGGTCATACTGTACTTGTATTTAAAATAGTTTTCATATCAACAAAAAGTAGTGGTAAGTATAATTTTAAGTTCTATAAACATTTTTCAAGTTTCTGAATTAATCCCGGCAGCTACTCCACCCACAAAGTTTAAAGTACCTAAAGAATCATGAGTCATATATTCGATGAAACGCTGTGTAACTCTATTTTTAGCGAACTCAAGTCTAACCCGTTTGGACTTTTTAAAGGTTTCAACCAAAGAGCACGAAAAGCTTGAAGATGCATACTTTTTTCTTTCAAAAATGACTTGATTGAAGAAACTATGTGAAATTTTCTTCACAACCATTACTAAATTGTCTTAAACCCAAGTTAATAACTACAATAAGTTATAGTTAACTATATTTTTATCTTAATAATGAAATGAATGGTTTTTTTTTTTTTTTTTTTTTTTTTTTTTTTCTAACACATTGATTTTAGAACTTTTACTACAAATTATCTTTGAATATAAATGTTTTTCTTGAATTATTGAAGGTGTTTTTTAGCGGAAGAATCTATAGGTAGATGGAGACATTTGTCACAAACAAATCAACCTCTTTCACCATCACTTTCTATCGTTTATGTTACGTTATCTTTAGGGAAAGTATCAATGAACTTTTATTTTATATCCCATTTTATAGTATTTCAACTAATTAAACAAAGTCTAGCTAATTGTCTTAACTAATCTTAATGTAATTTATTTGCTTTAAATGTATGCAAAACATGTATACCAAGGTGAGTTTGATTTGTAGATAGAAAAAAGTTAACTCATTGTCCTACCTCATTTTATTATAAGGGAAAATACTTGATGTACCCCAAAGGTACAAATGTACTTACCTTTACCAACCCAATTTTTTTTCTTTATATGCCCCAGAGGTGGATGTAGTCCAAAATATTTCAGCGGAATGGTTAATATTGTGACACTTGTCCCTAGTGTTGTCCCCACCTTGTACTATCATGGTACATTGAACTATACAATTTATTAAAAAACTTGTCTTTTTTTATTCTTTTATAGTACATATATCTTGGGCGTATGGGTCCCATTATTGTTTATACTTGGGCGACTGGTTAGGTATGTAGTACACTTTTATATTAATTTATATTATGGGTACTCGTGACTCATATAAAAATACACTTTTTTAAAAAAACATATACATTATATTTATTTAAAAAAACATATACACAAATACAAAATACACTTTATTTAAAAACATATACACAAATACAAAATACAAAAAACCAATCATTTAAACCTTTTTATTTAAAAAACACACACATTTGAAAAACCAAAAAACCAAAACCCATCTAACTTCCTTCAATGATGCATCGTCCCTCTCCATTGTTAGGTTTTTTTTTTAAAAAAAACCCCTCTTGATTGTTTTCGCAATCATAAACCCTAATCCTTAATCTCCCTTCAAACGCAGAATCAAATTTTGAAATCATAAACCCACTCTCCATTATTTTCGGTTGCAATTGAAACCCTAATATGATCAATGGATTCATCTAGTGCATCGACATCTACTGTATCTACAATATATGATGCAAAGGTAACTGTCAGATCTAGATTAGATTGTATAAATCAGATTAGGGGTTTGTTGAATACAAATAGAACTACCTTGTTTCGCAAAACTGTAGTTGGGCCATGGTTAGACATCCCCCCATTTACTGCTGATGTTCATTTGTTAAATTATTTTTATCAACGTGAGGTTAATGCGGAAGAAAGTGAAGAGTGTCCTTTCCTTAGATTTAAAATAGGTGATAATGTGCTGTTAGGGTGTGTTTGTTAGTTATGACAACTTGTGTATTCATAGGTTGGGAAGGTAGGTTCTACATTCCGGACCATCTTTTGAAAATGATTGAGGATTTTGATGTTTGGAATTGCTATCCATGGGGGGAGTATATGTGGATACATTTGTATAAAAGGACTGTGAATGTTGTAAAGAGGCATAATGAAGCTCAAGCAAATAAGCCGGGAAAGAAGACGGGAAAGAATCTGGGAAAAGAGTCACCATCAAATGAGGCTGTAGCAAAGAAGCCTGGAAAGAAGCCGCGAAAAGAATCACCAACAAAAGATGGTGAAGCAAATAAAGATCAAACATACAATCTTTATGGCTTTGTATGGGCTGTCAAGGTAACAACTTACTTGTAACATGCGTGCTTCAAACTTGTATCATATTATCATGTATATTTAGTTTTGACATTTGCAAGATGCCATCTTATCGTTCCTAAGTTTTGTTCAGTCCAATTAAGTGTTAAAATCAAAATTGAGTTTCAAAAGGAGTGTTTGGAATTACTGGTTTCATAAGCTAATTACAAAACAGTGTAATTGTAAAGGGGTGTTTGGAATTACTGGCATGTAGGTGTTGTAGCATGCTTCAGTGGCAATTTCTGGTTTAAGCATCTCACATAATGTCATACTAGAGTAGTTAAACCATAATATTCAATGTCCATTTGATAAAAGTCAATATTGGTTTAGTAGTAGAATTGTGTTAACAGTTGGTTGATTTTAGGTTTTAGGATCTTAGGATTAGGTGTAATATTGTTACATTATGCTTGGATCAATTGAAATTCGTTTTAGTCAAACTTCATGAAAGTAGATTATGCTTCACTAAATCATAGTTAAATTAGTTTTGTTCAGTCCAATTAAGTGTTAAATTAGTTTTGTTCACTTTCTTATTTTAGCTGTATCTTTGTGATTCACCTATTGAGACTTTGTATATTGGTTTAATATTTGCTTGTTAGTAGTTTTTATAAGCTAATTACAAAACAGTGAAATTGTAAAGGGGTGTTTGGAATTAATTGCATGTAGGTGTTGTAGCATTCTTCAGTGGTAATATTTGGTTCACGCATCTCACATAATGTCATACTAGACTAGTTAAACCATAAAATTCAGTGTCCATTTGATAAAAGTCAAAATTGGTTTAGTAGTAGAATTGTGTTAACAGTTGGTTCATTTTAGGTTCTAAGATCTTAGGATTAGGTGTAATATATTTTTATATTCTGCTTGGATCAATTGAAGTTTGTTTTAGTCTTACTTCATGAAAGTAGATTATGCTTCACTAAATAATAGTTAAATTCGTTTTTTGAGTCCAATTAAGTGTTAAAATGAAAATTGAGTTTCATTAAGGAGTGTTTGGATTAGTTTGATTTTATAAGTTCAAAACTTGTTAATGGATAAATTTAATCTGGATTAACTCATAATATATTGGTGTTAGTAATTTTATTGTGATTTCATGCACTCGTGTATCGACGGTTTCACTTGTTATGTCTACTCATCTGTTAGTTTACTTAGGTTCGTTTGTCGTTGCTAGTCAATTCCAATATCCCCAATATTGCATTTGTAGGTAGTTTTACTCCCCAGCATGAACTATTTTTTTTTTTAGCTTAAGCTTATCATATAATGGCTTATTCTACTGGTTGAAGTAGTCCCCTTTTTTGAGTATTTCAGATTTGGATATTGGAAACTTTCCCTAACAGTGTGCAATTCTGGAAAAAGGACCCTACAAAGACCCCTCGTGGTTTAGCATGGTCAAAATTTAACAACTTTGATAAAAAAACATTACCCTATTCTATTTGATCCGGTAAGTAAACTCTGTATATGTGACATATTTATGTTTTTCCGGTTTTTATAGTTTAGCCTGTTTACTTTGTTGTTTTTATAGGCTTTTAAACCATTGGATAAGCTTGTTCTAAGAAATGACGAGATGTTCTGTCAGTGGTACACATGTAGCATGGATTATATCTGAGGGCTACGATTGCAAGTTGTGGTTGCAGCACCTTTGTGTGCTGAACCAGTGAATGTTGTTGGTGAAGGAGTCGAACATGATGAAAACTTTGTGGATGATGATCCAGATGGCGGTGTGTTGTATGGTGATGCCCCAAGTGGAGCAGATGCTCATGCCGATGATGAAAACATAGCTAATGAAGTTCCCGATGGCACTGTTTTGTATGTTGATGGACGGGGTGTAACAGGCTATGGTGCAGGAGGATATGGGCCATATTGTGAAGGAGATGAGAGACATGAGACTGTCAAGGAAACTTCCGAGTTTGTAAATGAAAATATTGTATACGGTGATACTAATTTGTCCAAGGATGATGTTTTACAAAAGATGGACAGCGATCGTATGCAAAATGAAGTTGGCGATATTAAGTCATCAGTTGTATCCATTGAAGAACGTGTTGGAGACGTGGATGTTAAAGAATTATATCGTGAAATACAAATCGTTAAGAGAAGAGTCCAGGTGATTGAGAACGTTTTAAAAATAGAGAATCCAGAAAAGTCGACTTGTGTTCCGGAAAATCCATCTGATCGAAAGTTTGATCAAAAACCACAAGATTCGGCCTTTTGTGGGAAAAATGACAAGGCAGAAGATATCCGTGGTGAGAACAAGGTATGTATACAACTTTAATGTGTTCGTTTTTTAATTAATTCCTTTTTTAATTGAATCTTTTTGTATAACCATTAACCAATTTGTATTCCTGTTTCTTTTCCAGGATTGTCCGGTGCAATCTGATCCAGTTGATCATTTTATGGAAGTTGACCATCCAAATAGTTCCGATTTTGGTTCCTTACCAAATTTGAATTCTGTATGTTTATACTAACCTTACAACTTAATTTGGTTTAAAAAAAACTTTTTGTTTATGTTATACTTTTTTGTTATTTAAGGATTTGATTGATATGGTTGTGGATGATCCAAAAACTGCCATACAACAAAAATTTCCTTTGGATGAGTTGTCAGAAAAAATTGAAGACTTGGGCAACGTAGTTGGTGACATACAACGAAAGCGTGAACAAAAGGCAGATTCTGTATGTTTATACTAACCTTACAACTTAATTTGGTTTTTAAAAAAACTTTTTGTTTATGTTATCCTTTTTTGTTATTTAAGGATTTGATTGATATGGTTGTGGATGATCCAAAAACTGCCATACAACAAGAATTGCCTTTGGATGAGGTGTCAGAAAAAATTGAAGACTTGGGCAACGTAGTTGGTGACATACAACGAACGCGTGAACAAAAGGCAGAAGACTCGACCTTCGGTATGAAAGGTGACCAGGCCAAAGATGTAAGTGTTGACAATAATGTACGAATAAAACTTCAAAGATTTTTTTTTTTTTTTTTTTTAATTCCATTTCATTGTATTTTTTGGCAGGATTTTTGCCCAGATTTGCATGCTGACACTCCACCCGAGGCTCATAACTTTTATTATACTAACACGGACGGCTATACAGGTCCAATGACTCAAATTGTGAAAGCCATTTGTCCGGTACAATGTGATTCGGTTGATCATTTTATGGTAGTTGACCATCCTCCTAGTTTCGATTGTGGTTCCTTACCAAATTTGAATGCTTCATTCTCTGAATTTTGTGATGAGGGGATCAATCTTATACCTAATGCGGTATGTTTACATATACCTTAACACTTTATTTAGTTTACAAAAAAAGTTAATTTATATGTTATCCCTTTTTGTTATTTAAGGAATTGACGGATATGGTTGTCGAGGATCCAAAAACAACGATACACCAACAATTGCCTCGGGATGACATGGATAATTTGGAGAAGCATGAAGAACTGTCGGACGACTTGTCAAAGGCATCACAAGAACCGTCTACCGAGGTGGAAAAAAAGAATGAACCTGCTGCGGACGTTGATGAAGTTATTTGCATTGACGTCGACGTCGAAGCGAACGATCTTCAGCTATTTTATATTTATTTATATTTAGAAAATTTTGCATTATCATTAAATATATATACTTGTGTTATTAAGTTATACGTAAATTGATTACAGTTTCCAAATACATTCTCGGGTGACGTGAGCGTTGTACTTGTGAATAATGTAAGATCTATTTTCAATGCCAATAAACACAAGAGGAAAACAGAGAAATATAACAACTCCCCTTATACCAATCTTCCGGACACTACTCCTAGAGCTCTAAGGCATTCATTGAGAAACAAATATCAAAAAATATCCCCTACTAAACCGCTTGTTTTGACCAAAATTTGGAATTACCACCTTTGGAACCATTTATTGAGGTATGTGATAGTTTAAGTATCTCTTTCTACGATTTTGAAAAAAAACTATTTTTTTGAGGTACGTAATCGTTTTACTACAATTATCATTTATTTCAGAACCTGGAAAGAGGCCCCAAGGCGAAGAGAAATGAGGTGAATGTGCCATAAGCGATTAGAAACTTTGTTGACACTAAAATGGAGATTACGTTCACGTTTCCATGGGGTGGTGAGGACACGTTTGCTGATGTCCGTTTCTGGAAGTGTTTATTGGCAATGGACGATTGTAGCTCTAGATGGCTTAGGGACGAGGTTCGTATAACAAATTATCGATAGTTTTTAAGTATATTCTTTTTTTTTGTCAATGGCTATTCATTTTCATCATTCCCTGACTTACATGCACTTGTATTGAATAAACAGCATATAGATGTATGGGTTGACCTAATGTGGACATTCCGACCACCAGATGCCGATTGGGCTATGGCCGGTGCATTTTTCTGTCCTTGTGTCATGGACAATATGCTACGACCCTATTGGGCAAACGGTAGAAGGTATCTACTGCCTTGGACGGATGTCGAAAAGGTCGTCATAACTTTTCCTTAGATGATCTATTTTTTTTCCACTGAAATGTTCGTCATAACTTATCCTTGGACGGATGTAGGTACTTTTTCCAATAAATGAACCTGGGGTGCACTGGGCGACAGGGAGCTTGATATACGTACCGGTGTTGTGACAGTGTTTGATTCGCTTCCTAAATTTACAAGAACACGAGACTGGTGGAATATCACCATGCCAGATAGATTTGGAAGGAATTTGACCAAGTATCTTAAAGACGAGGGTGTCCTGGAGGCAAAAGGCATAGAGGCTGATGGTTACGGGCTAACTTGGAAATGTGGAAAGGATGTTCCAAAACAAGGATGTTCATATGGTGACAACATTCGAAGGTGTCGCAAAATAAAATGTTGTAGGACCTTGGATACAACCTAAATCACGACCTTCTTCATCAAATCTAGAGAGAGAAAGAGAGATGTATAGAGAGAGAGAGAGATGGGAGGATCAAGTGTGTGAAATTATACTATGTGTTTATTACCAAATGATCAACCAACCTTCTAAATGAAGGTTTACATTATATATATAGAGCATACAAGTCTAGGGCATTTGATAGTTACATGATTGGCCCTTAGACTTTCTAGAGATTGATAAAAGAACATATAACTTCTCTAAACGCTTTCTAATGCAACCTATTACATGATTCATTGACTTTAATGACCGACACTTTATAATATAAAAATACGATGCTAACAATCTCCCCCTAAGTGTTGGTCATTGAAGGTTGCGTGACGTCTTCATCTTTGTCTTTAAACTTTGACATTCTTTGCTCTTGACGTCTTTAGAAAACATTAGATAAGTTATAGTTCTTTGTTCATTGTTCTTTGTTCCTTCATGCTTTGTGATCTTTATAATATGACTTTTCTTTGTTCTTTGTTGTTGTGATTGTTCATCTGCCTTTTGTCACTACTTCGTCTTTGTAGGTTAGTCGCCTTTCCAACATGCTCATACATCTTTAGTCTTTGCCATAGATATATTTGTTGTCGCGGTTCTTTCACTTTGATCTTTGTCACTTAACTTTGTAGATTCTTCTTTTTGGCATAGAATCTTTCTTTGACTGTTGCT
>LBNU01039375.1:11703-25506 GCA_014162995.1 Artemisia annua
GGTTTCCGCTTATGTTAAGCCCGTTCGTGTCGGCTTTTGCTTCGCCTTATACAGCCGGCATATGGCTTATTTGGTTTTGGTCTTATGTTTCATAAGCTCACTTTTTGTGGCTTATTTTGAAACTTTTACGCTTGTAAAAGTTTATTATGTCATATAAAGCTTATATAAGCCGAAAATTTTCAAAATAAGCCACAAAAAGTGAGCTTATGAAATATAAGCCCAAAATCAAATAAGCCATAAGCCGGGTATATAAGAAAAAATAAACACCCCCTTATGGGCTTATATATATAAGCTTATTATGATATAACAAAGCTCATAAGTTTCAAAATAAGTCAAAAAATGGGATAATAAAACATAAGCCGAAACCAGTTAAAGCTCCTAAGCTCAAACAAACACCCGCTAAGTTTTCAACGCCTGTACCCCACAATTCTTTCATGTCATCAATTAACGGTTCTAAATACACATCAATGTCGTTTCCTGGTTGTTTTGGACCTTGAATTAACAATGACATCATGATGTACTTTCGCTTCATGCATAACCAAGGTGGAAGATTGTAGACGCATAAAAGAACTGGCGAAGTGTTGTGACGACTACTCATGTTTCCAGATGGGTTGATTCCGTCTGAGCTAAGTCCAAACAACATATTTCTAATCTCATCTCCAAACTGTGTATTTCTAATCTCATCTCCAACCTGTATATTTCTAATCTCAATATTATCAATATTTCTCCATTGAGGTGAATTGGCCACATGCATTATTAGGAAGGCCTTTGACAAGTTGACGAAATATTTGGAAGGCCTTTGACATGACAAGTGTATATATCGATAATTTAAACCTGTTTCTATATATTCCGCTTTATCTGTTGTGCAAATAAGAACAAAATGTGCAAATCAACATCCTAGTTTAATAGAGGAGAAGATCTTCACCTTTACATCAAAGGGCCCTATTTAACTCAAAACTTTGTCTTCAATGCTAGCTAGCAGCCATCTTTTATCATCCTCAAAAAGATTTTCAAACACAACTCATCATGTTGAAATAACAACTTAAATGCACATTTAATCCTTTTATCTTTTGATTGGTGTAGAACTTAATTACTCATACTGTAACACCCCCAAAATTTGGTACAGCGGAAGACTCAACAAGCTTTCGAGATGTTATGGGGATTGGTATCCAAAACAAGTCATAAAAGAACGAGATAAAGTAAACATGAATAAAAACACGTCCAAACAGGGTTTTAAAGTTTACATTCATCCCAAATCTACCAAAGTAAGGCCCAAAAGAAATAAAAGTAGGTCCACAATACATATCAGAGTTTTTAGAAAAGTAGATCCATAAACCATGTTGCCAAGCCAAGCCTCCAATCCAAGCATCCAAATCATTACTTAATTACCTGAGAAAACGAGCTAAAAGTCAGCTTTCGATGGTGAGATTATAGGTTTATATTCATAATCAAAACAAGTGGACATATACGCAAAACGCTTGCTCGCTAGACTAGGCTTTACAGGTAATTTCCGTGCATCAAAGCCCTATAGGGGCACCCTAAAACTCATAGGGCCTATAGGTATCCAATCCTCACAAATAAATTCCGCAAATCACAAATAACCAATAAACATATATTAAGTCCTATAGGTGATCACACTATGGCTATTTCATTTAACCTTATCAAGTCCACATGCGGTAGTTCACTATGTGACTAGGGTTGATGTCATTCATCTAACCAAGGCTAGTCCACACGCGATATCCTAGTTCCGTAAGCATAGCAAGTTTAGAGATAATAACAGCGATAATAGTCCACATAAGATTTAGAATTCAATTCAGTTTTGCACGTTTCTCACCCCAAGTATTGAAAACAAAGTTCAAGAGAAAAAGTGGGGCTATGGCTCCCCTCAAGTCCAGATATCAGCACAAAGAAGTCGGTAGTAGTAGGACGTATCACAACTCAAAAGACAGCAACTACGGACTCGGCACTTCCTAACAATATAAACTCGCTTCAGGATTATTTCCTCAAAAGTTAAATATTCCCAATCCCGAACGTATTTCTTTTTACTTTCCAAAAATCCATTTCTCTCGTTATTCTCATATTAGTTTGGCGTTTGGTATCCATGCGGGTGGAGGGTCGACACACTCAACCAAGAAATCACAACCAAAAGATACAATAGAAGCAACCTACGGGTCTAATATATCATTTAAATAAATCATCGAAGTTTATCAAATCCGTCGACTTGATAACCCTCCATAATTTATTTACCTANAATCCATTTCTCTCGTTATTCTCATATTAGTTTGGCGTTTGGTATCCATGCGGGTGGAGGGTCGACACACTCAACCAAGAAATCACAACCAAAAGATACAATAGAAGCAACCTACGGGTCTAATATATCATTTAAATAAATCATCGAAGTTTATCAAATCCGTCGACTTGATAACCCTCCATAATTTATTTACCTAATATATTCTTCCAAGATTACACCCAAAACCTAAATCACATAACACATAGAGTTCTACATGGTTAGTTCTTTGAGTTTAATAAGCGATATAAATAAGTTCCCGAAATCTATCGAATTCGTCAACTCGATAACTTCGCAAAAGTATTTATTAACTTATCATTCCCAAACTCCTACCACGACTTAAGGCGTCGTAGGATATAATATCCGTTAATAACTCCTTCGATATAACTAAATAAGTCTCATTTAATCCGTCGACTAAACAAGTTAAATAGTTATATAGATTGGGTGTATTGACGTCACATATCCATGACTAGCACCAATAATCAACAAGAGATATAATGGTCGAACTTGGATTCAAGTGCCCTCAATATTTTATAACTCGCAAGGTCTTGTTTTATTTCCAAACACTCGTTATAATTCGTAAAATAATTCCTTTTCCAACTTGATCGTTTCATTTATATGGTAAAAATATAATAAAGTTTCCGACGATATTACACCAAGTTATTAGTCTAATATCTATCGTTAACGTTATTACTTCGTTCTCGTGATTTCTTATTTATTATATACACATCTATATATATATATATATATATATATATATATATATATATATATATATATATATATATATATATATATATATATATATATATATATATATACTAGTTTTCAAAGCCCGCCCGATGGGCGGGCATGACTTATAATTATCGTTGGCATATTTTTTTATAGCGAAAGAAAGGTGGTTAAAAATGGTTGGAAAAGTTGACATGTTGAAAGAAAGGGTTATATGTTATATGTAAAAGAAACTTACACCGTCAATGATTCCAGGTTCGAAAAGAGGCTTAACTGCTTAAATATTGACAACAATATCAGACTTTTTCTTTAACTTTTGAAGTGCTTCACCTTATAGTTTAGTAATAAATGTATCGATATCGAGACATATCTGAATAACTTAAATTTTTCTAAATTATCCAACTACTTCCTACTTAATGGAAGATCATGAACCACGTTAGACTACCCAAAAAAATAATTAAATATTTTACATACTATCACATGTGAGTGCCCGAGCACCTGTTGCAATGATAAGATGTTTGTCGCTGATGGTTTCTCCTGATTTACTTTTATTTTGGTATTAACAATATAAAGAATTCAAGATCACCCACCTGTGTTTCTATGAATCAGATACATATGTTCCTCTTCATTTGTGGAAGCAGCACCTAGAGCTTCATGAAACTAATGAGCTATATGAGAATATCCAAATTAATATACAATAACCAAAATCCATACTTTGGTTCCATGGCTACTGATATGGTGACCACATTTGTTACAGATTTAACTATATGCTTTTTTAACATGCCGTCACATGTGTAATTTGCTTTACGGAACACACTACAAAAACACATTGTGGCGTCTATGTAGAAATGATTAGTCTTTTGTGTAGACCTCCATCAAAGGTATAATCCAATATGTTCAATAAAAATAACCTGCCTTCCTTTTGGAAAATTCATTCACGATTTTAAAGTCAATGAGTTGAAAGCCAACCTAAAAATAAAGGTCCATACAAAACATCAGGTTGGTTGTTCTTGGTAATGGGAAATTAGATTGATCTAAGAAAAAGCATGTAAGTGCACAAAGGCTTACGGGGTTAAGTATCTGTAGTAGGCATCATTTTATCCAAAACTAAAGACACCCGTGCGCATTTTTCCCAATAAAAGGCACACAAATACTTGGTATTGTTAAGTTCTTGGAAATATGTATAAAGTGACTATAGGAATTTCAATTACTAATTATGATATTTTTTTTAGCACGGAGGGTGAAAATAATCAGCAAGTAGTTTCCGGTAATGATTATTGAGGTAAATTTAAAAGCATTGGGCTTTTATCATAAGATGATCCTTCAACTTGTAAAAATGACTAAAGATAAAAACACCCTAAGTTCTTTTTTGGAAAACTCTAGCATTTTGCAGCCTATGCAATCAAACACATGAGCTTTTTGTGAGAAAAATGCAGTTAACAATTAGATTCAATTACATGATACAAAGATGGTTGTACAATCAAATATGAAATGTCAAAAGGGATTACTCACTGAGTCGTTAGGGAATGATAATTTAAGTGATTGATCAAAAATTTTAGAGTAAAGCACTTCTAAAAATAAGATAAACTTGTTTATACAATTTAAACAAACATATTTATTGTAGTAAATATGAGAGTTCACACAAAATAATTGCCAATGGCTAACCCGACCGGATTATCTTTGACCTACACTTAAAAATTACCTATATCAACCCAAACCCAATTTGACCAATGACTCAACTCGATTATCGTAAAACATGTAACTTATAGTGGCATATAATCATAGGAATTAAAGTAAAGTTAATGTGATAGACGATAGTCTAAATGCTTAAGAAATGGCGTGACAAAAGTTAAAATCAAAAAATGCAAATTGACTCTATTAGTTCTCTGGATTTACTTTTTTTTTTCTAATGCAAGTACTCTACTAATATTCACTTTTAATGAGTCACTAAACACATGTTCAGTTCATAGTTATAATGGTATGTGTCTGGGAAATACTTTCAAGTTGAAAAGATTGAATAAAATTCCTAAACAATCTTAAGCTTCATTTTTTTGATAAGGCAAATTGTATTTATGAATTGTCTGATAATTTAAAGATTCTTATTACATAAATGAGAATATCCCTAATGTTGGCATAGTGCCAAAACATGGTAAATTACATCCACGAGAGCCTTAGTTTGAAAGGTATCAAAATGACAGTTATGGTGTAATTACCTGTTAAGCATTATCAGTTAGGGTATATTTACAGAGTGCTAGGTAGTGATCCTTCCTCGTTGTCCACAACACACTATCTTTTGACAATTTGAATATGCATTTCATATGGTTTTGATATCATGAGGCTTGTCACCTTCTAACACTTGATCTTCCACCTATACAGGAAACTAATTAATTTAGATTTTTAATTTTAGATTTCAAAAAATGCAGAAGTACTTATTTGTATCATAACAACCCATATATGTAAATATATATTAAGTTTTTCAAAGTTTACATGTATCAAGCACATAGTGATTAAGGAAAGACCCATTCCAATGTCAAACATGTGTTTGTGCATAAGCTGACGAAGATAATGACTCATGTATATGTGGTCCACCAACAGATGGGGTTTGATCGGGGCTGTTATCAACACTCGCTTCATTTACATGTAACATTTGAGTGGCCCGTTTGTTAGGTAACCCGGTATCAATGGCACTATCTGTTATGCGTTTGCCTCTAGCAACAGCCAACGGCGTTCTGATTCTTGCATTGCCGAGGGATCCGATGCAGCAGCCATACATTCGCCAAAGACCAAGCTGTTTTCAGAAACTCCAACAGGCCTCTGGTCTAAGGTATCATAGGAATGAATAACTCCACGGGCAAAATCGAGTATCTTCGTCGTAAAGGACATACCTGAAAAGGGTAAACATATGTATTTACACAGACATGAAACAATGTTAAAGACAACAAAAAGGGTAAACGCATGTATTTACACATACACATAGACATGAAAGTCCTGCGTTCTTCTGATTCTTCATCGTGAGAAAGAACTGAGGAGTTAGCGCACCACCAATTCCGGCTGTTGGTATACTATGGCGGCATGAAACAAATATATGTCCAATGAATAATTAAACATAAGATAAATATCAAACATTTTGCAGCCAAACGCAGGCTTGAGAGCTTTTTGCTACTTCAAACAACAATGCAAGCAGAATATATGTGTCGTTGTTTGCACATCAAAACTACAAAATTGATAACAAACTGAGAATAATTCAAGAGAAAACTTCTTAGATTCCCAAATTCCTAAGGTATTGGGACCTCGAGATGATTACGGCTCAAATTCCTATAGATAAAAAAGTAAGGATTTTAGTTTGTGTATAAACCATTGATATGAATATATGAATTCCACGATGTTTCGGGATATAAACATCTAAAAGTCGGGGTTTTGTGCTCACAATTAAAAAAGAACAAATTAATGAAAGCTATAAGTTGTGAATCTTTATGTCATGTAAAATATCTACCAGCAAGAAAATCGTGTGTGAGAATACCTTAATTAACTTCTTTCTCGAGTTCAAAGTGAGGAGAAATACCAGAGGTTATCCAAATTTACCTCTTTTGCTTCGTTTTTTCACTCTTCCAAACAATTACAGTGCCACCAAAATCAGAGGATGCTAACAGATTCTCACCATGATTCCATGCAACTGTTGCAGCAATCCCAATGTGATATGTGCAGATTTATGAACTATAAACAAAGTTAAAAATCAGATGCAAGTATTATACTATAAATTAATCCACTGAAAAAAAAAGAATACATCATTGAATGGTTGTATTCACCCACTCAAGCTTGAAACATGTACACTTCCTACACTGGTTTGTAATGTTTATGAGATAAAAAGAAAAAGGACTAATCTATTTTAGTATAACTGAAAGCACCAACTGTATCGTGTTTGTCGCAATCGAACAACTTAACAACCGATCGGTAGACTTATCTTGAGAAGCTGAATGGCTACATCTGTTACTTGCACGTTGGGAGACCGTAACCTTACCTGACCTTTTGTTAACATCTAGAACAACATGTTCAAAAGAATTAAAAAAAATACTAAATGTTTTCTATACCTCATACCAAGTAAACTTTTCATTAAAACTAATAACTTTGGAAATACATACATGTGACACAAATAGAATTTGACTTCCAGTAGTATTTAAGCGGATTATTTCTTTGTTCATATAGACGTTGTTCAGCAGTGAACTTTTCCGTTGGACCAGTAGGAGTTGTACATATGTAATCCATTGACAAATCATGGTCGCAAACTACTGGCAGCCTCCCACCAAGTTGTGTATCATGATTATATATTGGCTGCAACATGAAGAAAGTAAGAAGAATTTTTTTTGTGTAAAGGGGTTTACCCCGGTAAATATAAGAAAGTAAGAAGAATTAAAATTACTGGAAACATATATAAGACTCAATAGTAAAATAAATGTGTACTTACATGAATATTGGGCAAATTGATTGTCAAGAGTATCAGAATTGTATCGTACATTGGATAGTGTCGAAGTTCACTGAACATTAGTTGAAGACACTGGTCGCTGATCCCCAACTTTACTATTTGCAGAGCTACAAACAATGGTCTTATTTGTAGACGTAATATCACTCATAGACCTAAAGAATATTCCCTCATGCGACGGCGATGGCTGTTGAACATCACTTGATTGGGCACTTTTATGCAATCGACCGTCGCATCCATAGGAACCAAATGAATGGCACTATAGAAAGCATGCTTCACGTTTGCTTAAACGGTAAGTAAAGTTTGTATTAAAAAGACCACGTGTGTTAGTAAATTATTACAGTCAAGCAATCATTTGATAATAAACTTTTGCATCATTGAGAACACATTACAGACAGTATGTCGTTATGATGTTCAATAGCTTAAATAATAATTAAAGAAAAAACCTAAATGAACGGGCATCATACCATTACGTAGTACTCTCCTTGCTTTCCTTTATAGTGTACTTTAAATACACCGTTATAGCCACCTGGAGTGTTGTTCAACCAAAAGATTAGAAAATTAACACGTACGTGTAAACTCACCAGTCGTGAGAAAGACCAAAATTGCATCATTTGCTACTGTTGTGCCCAAACTTAAGTACTACCTGTAAGAAGACAGAGAAAATATATTAGCCAAAATCCATTTTGAAAGAAAAATTCATTCTCGTAGCATCGTAATGTGATTCTTAGATACAAAATGACCTCCTTGGCCCTAGGCCTGATATACAGCAGTAAGAGTCAAGAAAGAAAAGTTTTTTTTCATACCTATTTTCCAAATTGAAGTCGCCCACAAACCAAATGAGTTTGCGTCTATTAGCAATTAGCACACTCACAATCCGTGAAGGTTTTTCCTGATTAGTTACAAAAAGCAAAAGAAATAGGAAATTAATAAAATTCGTACCCCGACCCTTATTGGTGCAAGATCATCGGCTCACACAAGTGAACAATAAAGTAAATATAATCATCCTAATGTGATTCTTAGATACAAAATGACCTCCTTGGCCCAAGGCCTGATATACAGCAGTAAGAGTCAATGAAGAAAACTTTTTTTTTCATACCTTTTTCCAAACTGAAGTCACCCACAAACCGAATGAGTTTGCATCTATTAGCAATTAGCACACTCAAAATCCGTGAAGTTTTTTACTGATTAGTTACAAAAATCAAAAGAAAAAGGAAATTAAAAAAATTCGTACCCTGAACCTTATTGGTGCAAGATCATCGGCTCTTACAGGTGAACAATAAACTAAATAAATTCTGTCATGGATTTATAAACTAAATGTGGTAACCTTTAATTTAGTTTAAAACGGACTTACAAACAACTTTTTACTTTTGTAAACAACTTTATGTGCTAAAGATGATTACAAAGCCTATATTAGCATCAAGATATTTAAAAGCAACTTGGAAGCTTAATTTGGAATTTGGATAACTGATAACCCGTTCAATCCTTTTGACCCGTTTTGTTTTAAAGTTTAGTCCTTAAGCTCAAACGCTTTGCCCATTTAACACATCAGATATAAAACACAACCAAGTTAACACATCTTCCCAAACACTCCCACTCCCATGCCCATATTCTAACCAAGCACACATAATAAAGATGTAACTATGTACGTGAAATACCGAAATCGCTGTCAATGTAGACATAGTTACAAATAGTTAAAATTGGATGCATAGAATATACATTACAATATTTGTTTTGCAGAAACTAAGAAAAGTGTACGGGAGCCAAAAAAAACCTAGACTTAACATATACTCGGAACTTCCAGGTAACTAATATAAACAAAAGGTAATGTATCACCAATAGCCATATTAGTAAGCCTTGTACCCCTAAAATTGGTTAGGCTAAAAGTGACATTTAACATAAAATGATAAAGGCATGTTACCACATTGTTGGTAAAAGAAATGGATACCCTAAATTGAATAGAGATAGGTAGATAGATACAATAAGGGCAACAAAACTAATTTGAATCGAGAGGAGAAACGATTCACAGCTTATAAGAGTAAGCAAGAAGCATAATATATTTATACTAAGTTTCAACACACTTACTTTAGTGCAGTATTTCTGTTATACTCCATAACCCATGTTGTATAAAATTTACAAATATCGCATCTCATTGTAGCTGTAAAAAGTTGTTGGATGCTTGGGGTGAGCCATTGAAATGGCTTTGGGTAGTTTGCATAAATCTTTCCAAGTAGCTTAGAGACATAGGTTCACCCTTTTCCACAGCCTTTGAAAACCACGACAATGCCTTGGCATGTTCATGGCTAACCTCTCTTAATCCATAGTAAGATATACTAATCTTATAGATAACTACAACGTTATTTTGTGCCTGGTATTCCAAGATCTGGAAGTCTTCAACTTCCTCCCGTCTGATACAAAAGTCACAGCAGGCTTCACACGACCTCCTGAGACGTTTGCACCAACTGATACATCCACAGATAGTGCAAAAGCATGTGCTATTAATGCTGAAATAAGTCCAGCCGGTGTCGCTGCTATACCATCAGTTAGTGTCTCTGCAAAAATAAAATAAAAGATCAGTTTGTTAAGCCACTTTTATTTAACAGAAAATGTGAATAACTAACGGATGCTATCGCTTAGCAAAAGCTCAATTTGAATCAGATATGCTGACACAAAAAAGCACCCCTGTACTCCCATCAATTAAACCCTTCCATGGTTCGGGTAAGGTTGTATTAGGTGAGGCGTAACGAATCCCAAGAATATCAGTGGCTTCATCAGCAGCCATTAACGAAGATGATCTGCTGTAGCTTGTGATAACTTGAAAAGAACATATCACAGTTGTTATGTATTTCAAATGGGACAGACAGAAAAAAGCTATCAAAAAGGAACGATCCAAATGGTTAACGCCAGCACAAAATGTGCTTGTAAATTACTAAATTTGTAATGCATACAATTGCATAGAGAGTGTAAAAGCAGCCATATATCGATTTTTTATGTAAGCGACCATCGCATCCATAGGAACCAAATGAATGGCACTATAGAAAGCATGCACGTTTGCTTAAACGGTAAGTAAAGATTGCATTAAAAAGACCACGTGTATTAGTAAATTATTACAGTCAAGCAATCATTTGATAATAAACTTTTGCATCATTGAGAACACATTACAGACAGTATGTCGTTATGATGTTCAATAGCTTAAATAATAATCAAAGAAAAAAACTAAATGAACGGGCATCATACCATTACGTAGTACTCTCCTTGCTTTCCTTTATAGTGTACTTTAAATACACCGTTATAGCCACCTGGAGTGTTGTTCAACCAAAAGATTAGAAAATTAACACGTACGTGTAAACTCGCCAGTCGTGAGAAAGACCAAAATTGCATCATTTGCTACTGTTGTGCCCAAACTTAAGTACTACCTGAAGAAGACAGAGAAAATATATTAGCCAAAATCCATTTTGAAAGAAAAATTCATTCTCGTAGCATCGTAATGTGATTCTTAGATACAAAATGACCTCCTTGGCCCTAGGCCTGATATACAGCAGTAAGAGTCAAGAAAGAAAAGTTTTTTTTCATACCTATTTTCCAAATTGAAGTCGCCCACAAACCAAATGAGTTTGCGTCTATTAGCAATTAGCACACTCACAATCCGTGAAGGTTTTTCCTGATTAGTTACAAAAAGCAAAAGAAATAGGAAATTAATAAAATTCGTACCCCGACCCTTATTGGTGCAAGATCATCGGCTCACACAAGTGAACAATAAACTAAATATAATCATCCTAATGTGATTCTTAGATACAAAATGACCTCCTTGGCCCAAGGCCTGATATACAGCAGTAAGAGTCAATGAAGAAAACTTTTTTTTCATACCTTTTTCCAAACTGAAGTCGCCCACAAACCGAATGAGTTTGCGTCTATTAGCAATTAGCACACTCAAAATCCGTGAAGTTTTTTACTGATTAGTTACAAAAATCAAAAGAAAAAGGAAATTAAAAAATTCGTACCCTGACCCTTATTGGTGCAAGATCATCGGCTCTTACAGGTGAACAATAAACTAAATAAATTCTGTCATGGATTTATAAACTAAATGTGGTAACCTTTAATTTAGTTTAAAACGGACTTACAAACAACTTTTTACTTTTGTAAACAACTTTATGTGCTAAAGATGATTACAAAGCCTATATTAGCATCAAGATATTTAACAGCAACTTGGAAGCTTAATTTGGAATTTGGATAACTGATAACCCGTTCAATCCTTTTGACCCGTTTTGTTTTAAAGTTTAGTCCTTAAGCTCAAAAGCTTTGCCCATTTAACACATCAGATATAAAACACAACCAAGTTAACACATCTTCCCAAAAACTCCCACTCCCATGCCCATATTCTAACCAAGCACACATAATAAAGATGTAACTATGTAAGTGAAATACCAAAATCGCTGTCAATGTAGACATAGTTACAAATAGTTAAAATTGGATGCATAGAATATACATTACAATATTTGTTTTGCAGAAACTAAGAAAAGTGTACGGGAGCCAAAAAAAACCTAGACTTAACATATACTCGGAACTTCCAGGTAACTAATATAAACAAAAGGTAATGTATCACCAATAGCCATATTAGTAAGCCTTGTACCCCTAAAATTGGTTAGGCTAAAAATGACATTTAACATAAAATGATAAAGGCATGTTACCACATTGTTGGTAAAAGAAATGGATACCCTAAATTGAATAGAGATAGGTAGATAGATACAATAAGTGCAACAAAACTAATTTGAATCGAGAGGAGAAACGATTCACAGCTTATAAGAGCAAGCAAGAAGCATAATATATTTATACTAAGTTTCAACATACTTACTTTAGTGCAGTATTTCTGTTATACTCCATAACCCTTGTCGTATAAAATTTACAAATATCGCATCTCAATGTAGCTGTAAAAAGTTGTTGGATGCTTGGGGTGAGCCATTGAAATGGCTTTGGGTAGTTTGCATAAATCTTTCCAAGTAGCTCAGAGACATAGGTTCACCCTTTTCCACAGCCTTTGAAAACCACGACAATGCCTTGGCATGTTCATGGCTAACCTCTCTTAATCCATAGTAAGATATACTAATCTTATAGATAACTACAACGTTATTTTGTGCCTGGTATTCCAAGATCTGGAAGTCTTCGTCTTCCTCCCGTCTGATACAAAAGTCACAGCAGGCTTCACACGACCTCCTGAGACGTTTGCACCAACTGATACTTCCACAGATAGTGCAAAAGCATGTGCTATTAATGCTGAAATAAGTCCAGCCGGTGTCGCTGCTATACCATCAGTTAGTGTCTCTGCAAAAATAAAATAAAAGATCAGTTTGTTAAGCCACTTTTATTTAACAGAAAATGTTAATAACTAAAGGATGCTATCGCTTAGCAAAAGCTCAATTTGAATCAGATATGCTGACACAAAAAAGCACCCCTGTAATCCCATCAATTAAACCCTTCCATGGTTCGGGTAAGGTTGTATTAGGTGAGGCGTAACGAATCCCAAGAATATCAGTGGCTTCATCAGCAGCCATTAACGAAGATGATCTGCTGTAGCTTGTGATAACTTGAAAAGAACATATCACAGTTGTTATGTATTTCAAATGGGACAGACAGAAAAAAGCTATAAAAAAGGAACGATTCAAATGGTTAACGCCAGCACAAAATGTGCTTGCAAATTACTAAGTTAGTAATGCATACAATTGCATAGAGAGTATAAAAGCAGCCATATATCGATTTTTACAGTATGAATATTTTCATTGGCTCCTAATTAGCTGGCATTTGTGGAATCCATGCTTGATTGTGACTTAATATGTGAGGAAATACTTTTCAGTGGCTTCGAGAAATCAATGTGTGCATCAGTTGAGAGTCATTGCAACCGGAATCTTTCACATCTGCGCGAGAGGCCAATCCACTGTATGCGGAAAAATTTAAAATAGTGGCCAGGGAAGCCGTAATTTGTTATTGGAGAAGCCTGAGCGTATTTGCCAAAGACTAACGTCGTATCCTTATACAAGATTTTTTTGCTATTTGTCCGTCTTCTCGCAACCAAATCCTTGAATCTAGTAAGCCAAACAGACCTGGAAGAGATTCTCAAAGCATTTGCTTTCTCTCAATCCACTTTTTCGTGAATTGCATAACCCTATAACATAGAAAATATAATTAGCGGGAATCAATAGATACTTAGTACATGTTACGCATGTTTTATTGATTGGCCATGTATATATGTATATATATATATATATATATATATATATATATATATATATATATATATATATATATATAGATA
>LBNU01039375.1:31774-46431 GCA_014162995.1 Artemisia annua
GTCGGTTTTTTTTACCTTTTCAGGTGATGCCCATTAAGACTAGAACGTATAGGCAATTTTGTCAAATTGTAGTTAGGGCTGAATCGAGTTTTTTTTCAAAAGGCCGGAGCTCAAGCTCAACAAAGGGCTTGAGCTTGCTTGAAGAAAACAATAGGCCGTTGAAGGCTTGGGCTTGATTAGCTTGCTCAAGCCTTCATCGATCCAGGCTTGGAGCTTGGCTTTGAGTAGGTTCGGGGAGCAAAGCTTAGCTTGCGCTTGAAAAGCTTGAAAGAATAAAAGTATTGTATTAATTGCTAAACTCACAATTAATATATGTGATAAAGTCAAAACAAGCTAAAACCATATTTGAAAACCAAATTAGATTGATTTAACACTAATAAACCAGAACAACATATTCTCGTACCCAATCGAACATCAAACATGAAAACATAAGACCAAGTACTAATTAAGTTCAAATGGTCTAAACATATCAACAAAATAGTATCTCGTGAGGGCTCATAAGCGCTTCCCAGATCTTGGACATTCTTGAGTAAAATGATCTTCTAACTTGATGATTGTCCTTAGCATTCTATTGCATTAAGGACTTGGGGAGTTTATATCGTGTGTTAGTGTTTGTCTACTTGCAGAAAAGATATCAACTCATGCACTGCGTCATAAAGATACTTGGCTTCATGCATTTGCAACTTGCAACAAGTTAACTACACTAACAATAAAAGTGCAATACTATTTCAAAACTAAAGATACATTAGATCCTTACAATAAAGTGAAAATACTATTTCTATATTTCACAACTAACCACTTATCGACACACTCACAATGATACCTATGACAACAACGTGGTAACACTTTAACTTTAATGCCATCATCAAAACTAGCTGCAAGAAACAATAAACCTGTTCCTGTTGCCACTTTGTTACAGATTACCCTTTATGATATACCCCATTTTGCAGCCTTAATGATCATTACCAAGTTGAGTACATAAAATGAACAACTTTTCTAGAATACATTATCCAATATTTACGAACTAAGCCCTTATAATTAGCTTAATAACCAAATTTGCTCCTAATTACTTACATGAAAATTATATAAAAATATCTATATTAAAGCTTGATAAAAGCTTGATACGAACTCGAGCCAAGCTATCCAAAGCTTGAGCTTGGCTTGTTAAATGTTTCGAGCTAATTTTTGGGCTTGAGCTTGATAAAAGCTTGACTCGATCGAGCCAAGCTCGAGCTCGAGCTCGAGTTGCTTGATAATAGCTTGACTTGATTGCAGCCCTAATTGTAGTTGTCTCCAATTAATAGATTCTTCAAAATTTGTTGCATTTGATCTAAAAAATTAAATGTTTGTTTAATTAAAGATCCATAAAAAAGTTAAGGAAATGTCTAACCAATGCCCTAAGGGCATTGGATAAAACTTGTCTTTTTGTGCAAGGACCCCACTCAAAGAGCATAAAAATGACACACAAAAAATAATTTTTATTCAGAAAGTAACATGGACCCACATTAAAATGGTCCACATTAAAAGGCACAAAAAGACAAGTGTTATCCATTACCCTTAGGGCATTGGTTAGACATTCCCAAAAGTTAATTAACTAAACATTTCATTTAGGATGCATTTATGTCTTTATGACTCCAATAAAACTGACCTTCAGTCTTGAACTAGAGGTCCATAGCTAGTCTATCAAATAAGTCGTTACTCTTTAAAGTCAAACAATTATTTTAAAATTATTTAAAACAGTAACGTTCTAACAAATATTAAATTGAATAAAATACTTTTAGTATGTACTTACAAGTATAACAACTTTCATTAATAATATACAACGAATCAAAATGTTACTTATAGCACGTAGGGGTTTAATAAATAATTAATAGAATAAGTAAACATTGTAGACCCAAAAGAATACTATACATTTTCTCCAATACATCATACTCCAATTAACAATATTATTGAATAAGCAATCAAACATATATCATAATTTGTTTGACTATACTATTATTACTTTGTATTTTTTCATTGATTTAAAAAAAATATACAAGAATACATGCACAATACTCTATCATTGCTTCATATATAAATGATGAGATTTTTCTTATTGAGGTTATTTGAAAAAAAACAGGTATTTAACACATGTGTACGCGACTTAATTAAGTTACTCGTGATCGAATCAGACCCTTTCACTCACCACCCCTAACTTTTTATCTAATAAAGTTTGAATCTTCTTGATTAAGACATTAAATGGATGACTTCTACATATTTAATGATAATCAATACTATTACGGAGTATTACGTATCACAACATCAACTACCTCGATACCTGAACTAATAGTAAAATAAACAGTCATAAATTAATCTGAAAGCAGAAAGCACACACTACAATAGTTTATACGGAGTAATAAATTACTGTTCGAGTCTCACTTATTTTTAAGCGTACATACTACATATCGTTGCCGAAGTTTTGACCGAAAGTATTTATCGCCAGTTAAAAGCATGACTTTCTACATCATACTTCTCTCACATTCTGCTTAAGCGGGGGACAATGTATAATCGTTGTGCAACAAATGTACTATAAATAATATGGCATAGGTTATCCATACCCCCTTTAATTTTGTTTTTATTGTAAAACTACATAACTAAACTATTGAAAATAAAATATAAAGTTTGATAAGTAAAAACTAGTAAAAGACAGAAAATACGGAGAAGAAAATGGTAAAACAATGTCTTTTATAATCAAAAGAGTGAATAAATATGAGTGAGAGCATGCCATAAATCTTATAAGGGTACCTCTAACCACACTGAAATGGGTTACTAGTATGTTATTAAGACCCCCTAAGATGTGACAATAAAAGGTTTTGATCAAAATGTACAAACCGTGATGCACATCGTATAAACTTGTAATGCACAGAGCCTCACGAAACCCCCCATGGGAGGTCGGTATAAACTCCTCCTACTTAAATAATATAAAAGAATAAAACAATATTATTACATAAACTAATGTACGTATAATAAATTTGTCTTTTTCTCTCTTTCTCATGTTACAAGAGAAGAGAAGAGGTGATGTATAAAAGTGAACAACCAAAGGAAAGAATAGAGTAGTCGTATATTTTAATACATTAAAAGTGTGAGTTAGTTTTCGTGTATCTATACTCTTTCTTTTATCTGTCTCATCTGCAAATTTATATAAAAATAATACTACTACATAAGAATCTTGAAATCCCAAAGTTCAAAGCAGCTGCAAATGTAATCTCATACACAAAAGCAGGTTCAGTTTTTAGCATGCATTCTCACTTTACTTTTATATTTTTTTATATAAAATTTTGTTTGTTTGTGGAGTGAAAAATGAGTATTATGACTACTTTCACAGAAAGGTGGTTGCTTTTTTATGGAGGTCCCTATAAACACTCAATATACATAAGCACTCCTAATGCTTGCTTGCTTTGATAGGCGTGCTTAGATACACACCCAAAATTTTTTTTTTTTATATAATTCCTTTTTTACTTTTTACTGTTGTTTTTATTGATTATAAGTTAGCCCCACCTTTAGATTTTTGCAGGTTTATGTTTCTTGGTTGTGTTTTCGTGGGGCATTTTTTGGATTGTTTTTTAGATTCCTTTGTGTTTGCCCCCTAAAATAGACTTATGATCCCCCCTTTGTTTTCTTTTGTTGCTTCCTTGTTATGATACTACTATTATGTGACAACACCTTCAAATCTTCTTGTTTTTTGTGTTCTTTTTAGTGTCAAAATTTGGGCCAAGTTTGAAACTTTATGACATGGGGGTCTCAATTTGTGTAAAGTTTGAATCTTTATGGTTTTTATGAAATGGGTTGTGAAAATTTATGTGTAAAGATTGGAGCTTTATGGTTTTTATGAGATGGGTTTGGGTCAAATTGTGTAAAGATTGAGTCTTGGGTTATGATAGTTTGATTATGAAGAGACCCTTATTTTGTTAAATTTTTTAAATAAAGGGTATATTTGTAGTATGTCCACCATTGAAGAGAAGCTGAATTCAACAGGTGGGACACACAGTTTACTTGAAGAGATGAAATTGTTGAAGGAAATGCAGGACCATTCTGGTAATGTTGCATAAAAATGATTTTTTTTGAGGTTTCTGGATTAATTATTTATAATCTTATGGAATATATGTGTTTTATGTTAATGTTTTGCAGTGATAAAGAAACCAATAAATTCAGAGCTATGGCATGCATGTGCTGGGCCATTGGTGACACTGCCACAGGTGGGAAGCCTTGTGTATTACTTCCCACAAGGTCATAGTGAACAGGTTTGATTTCCATCTCTTGTTTTCTATGTTTTGTTATTAAGCTTCTTTTTCTTTTTTAACAAATCTTTAGTCTTAAATGCTGTAAATTCTTTATTCTTTATGAATCTTAACTTCAACTTTTTTGCTTGAATTAAAATCTTCTTTTGTTGTTAATGCAGCTTGTTTTTGAGCAAATCATAAGTGTAAAGTGTAATATGCAAGAATCTTGATTTTTATCTGTCTTACTTTAACTATTTTGCTTGACTTGAAATCCTTATTTGTTACTGTATTTGCAGTAAATCATTACTATCTCAAATATGATTACACGTTATACAGTATTAGATAGATTTTAAATCTATTTTTTTAAAAATAAAATGATTAAAGGAGTTTTATGCATTAATGATTAAATTTGTAGACTTTTGACCTTTTTTTGGACACATTTGACCTTTTTCTTCTTCCAGCTAAATTTGTTAATTATTTTTATAGATTTTACTATTGGTACTGGTTTAGACTGTTTAGAGTTAAAATATAACCATAATGAAATTATTTTTATGTAAATGGATGGAACTTGCCATGTCTAGTTTTGATTTAAAGTTTATTAAGTGAGTCTACCCTTTGGGTGGCATCTTGAGATGTTAGAAAATTGAATTGAAGGTGGTCCCTTGGATGTGATGTTGTGGAGGATCCAAGATTTTTTTACCAACATTTTCGTCCTGGGATGTAAACATTGACAGATATTTAATAAGTTTTTTTGTACATTGCAAACCAACACATTTATGGAAGTTATAATCACTTGTCGCGGTACCAAACGGCGCCATTTTTTTGTTATGGGTCGGGTGTTATTTTTGCGGATCTTGGCTAACTGAATTGTCTATACCAGGTTGCAGTTTCGACAAACAGAACCGCAACGTCACAAGTTCCTAACTATCCAAATCTTCCGTCACAGCTGTTGTGCCAAGTTTTAAATGCTACATTACATGTATGACCCTTAATTCTTATCAAAGCACATATCATTTTTTTTCCATTTCGTCACTCTCTATATGATTTTTTTCGTTTATTGTGGTTTATATAGGCGGATAAAGAGACCGATGAGATCTACGCTCAGATGAGCCTTCGACCTGTTAACTCGGTGAGTAATGTCATCAATTCAGTTTACTAGAAAAGTCAATCTTTGACTATTGAAAGTCAACTTGGCCTTTTAAATTTCAAAAGAAGTGTTTCTTTTTGAGCTAATTTAATTCTCAAAACATCATCAGTACTTGCCAATTTCTTGCAAAAAGTAGTCCTTGTTTTATAACGATGGTTTGTTTGAATTAGAAAGTTAACTACGATCCCTTTAAAAAGTCAATTATTTGCGTCTTTTGTAAAATGTATCATAACAATTGGAATGAATGTTGCATGAAATCAGGAAAAAGATGTCCTTCCTATACCCGACTTTGGGATGAAACCTAGTAGACATCCAAGTGAATTTTTCTGCAAGACTTTGACCCCGAGTGATACGAGCACACATGGTGGCTTTTCTGTACCTCGTAGAGCAGCAGAAAAACTCTTCCCACAATTGGTAACATTTAATATCAATTATGTCCATTTTCCTATTTAGATAGTTATAGCCATTATCGATTCATGGTCATGGTTTTTACTTTCCTCAGGATTTTTCAATGCAACCTCCAACTCAAGAACTTATTGTTCGGGATTTGCATGATAACACATGGACATTTCGTCACATATACCGCGGTAAGAATTTTTAAGAAGGTGTTATGTTTTAATTATTCTTTCTGCTTTGAGTTGGATAAAAATTGCAAGGAAACTAACGGTTTTAAACTATTTAACGTTCATATGTGAAATTTGTTATTTTTTTTTGTCAAGGGTAGCTTTGTCATTAAAAAGTTCATCAACCTACCTTTTTCCATCTCTTGCTAAACTTTGTTGCGTTTTTTTCCTTCCTAATGCAGGGCAGCCAAAACGACACCTACTGACTACAGGATGGAGTATGTTCGTTGGTGCAAAGAGGCTTAAAGCTGGTGATGCTGTTCTATTTATCAGGTATGATTCTTACTATTGATAGATAGTAACTTATAATTAAAAAGCAGGGAAATCTTCTTGATGAAAAACAATGATAATAATGATTTGCTATTAAGAAAATAGTCAAATAACTAAGTTTACGTTCAAAAGACATCCGGGAAATTAAAGTAGTTTTAGTTTTACTAAAGATGAGCCGATGCGGTTGAGTGTCATTGACTCATTTCCCCACTTTGACCCTGAATATATACCGAATTAACAACCTCGTGGTAAAGCAACGACTTAAAGCAAACATCAAAAAGGACATGGCTAGTGTACACGAGTACATGACCAATCTGGGATATTTTTGTCTCTAATATCAGGTTACTAAAATGGGTAAAATTATTTGACAAGGCAAAACAATCCTTTAAAAGATACCAAACGTTTTTTCTAAAAGTTGATATAAATTTTAATTTTTGCAACGGTCAACAAACTGATAATTCAATTTACAATCTAATTCCGACATAACATGTAAACTATTTGGTCGCAGGGATGAAAAGTCTCAGTTACTATTGGGAGTACGAAGAGCAAATCGTCAACAAACGTCTTTGCCATCATCAGTTTTATCTGCAGATAGTATGCACATAGGAGTCCTTGCTGCTGCAGCTCATGCTGCTGCTAATCGAAGTCCTTTTACTATATTCTACAATCCCAGGTAATTGTCATATACAAATGATACACACAAATTAGAGGTGAAAAAATGGGTAGGTATGGTAACGGGCTGAACCCGCACCGCAAACACTTTTTGTCATTTTTAAAGAATAAGTTAATGTGTTAGATAAGATCACAAAAACTATATTATTTGAATCATGATATACGCTTTTTTAATATTCAAGAGTCTGTCGGATTTATAGTACACTTTTGGCAACTTTCGACCCGTTTCCTTTCTAGGCTAATTTGATGGTTAGATCTGTTTGAGATGAAATAAATTGGTTGAAATTGTCACCATTAATGCTATTAGATACTAATTACTTTGTTACCTACCAATGTTTTGAATTCTTTTAGGGCGTGTCCATCTGAATTTGTCATCCCATTAGCGCGATACCGGAAGTCAGTCTATGGTACACAACTTTCTGTAGGGATGAGGTTTGGAATGATGTTTGAAACCGAGGAGTCAGGAAAACGCAGGTATGCCGTAATGTTTTGAATAACTAATCTACTGAAAGTATCTAGAGAAACTTGAAATCACAATCAAAGGCCTTGTTGTGACTGTAAAGTATTATAATCGTTTTTTGATGTATGCAGATATATGGGCACAATTGTCGGTATAAGTGATGTGGATCCTCTAAGATGGCCCGGCTCTAAGTGGCATAATCTCCAGGTATTAAGACCCTCAAGAACTATGAGATTAGCTAACATAAAGCGTGTGCTCGATTAAATTAATGTAACACTTGTTTGATATGAAATCAGGTTGAGTGGGATGAGCCAGGGTGTGGTGATAAGCAAAGTAGAGTGAGTCCATGGGATATCGAGGCCCCTGAAAGTCTCTTTATTTTCCCTTCTCTTACCTCAAGCCTTAAACGACCCTTCAATTCTACTTTCCTTGGTAAGTCCCTTCTTTCCGCCTTTTCTCAATCTCATTTACTCTTTAGTCTTTATAACAATTTCTAATGTGGTTTCTTCGTTATATTATAGGAGCACAACCTGAATGGGACAATATGGTAAACAGGCCGTTCATGCGGGCCCCGGATACTATTAATGGAAACTATTCAAACGCTTCACTGTCTAACTTATGGTCAGAACAGCTGATGAAGATGTTGATGAAACCTCAAAACAGTAACAACACAACAACTTCTATTTCACCCGTTGGTCAAGAAACATTTGCTGCTAACAGGAACCAGTTGTTACAAGTCGAAAACCGCCCCCAATTTAACCTCATTCAGCCAAGCACGTCAAATGTAACATCAAACTCATCACCACAATCTAACGCAAATCTTTCTGGTAACCAACAACCCCAACAGAAACCCGTTAATCAAACACTAATTTCTTCTACATCAGAAACAGTAAAATCTGAGTCGAAGCCAATAAACAGTCCTCAGAATCCTGCAAACGAACTTCCGTTTCTCAATCAGTTGTCACCGTTTGATTCAAGCATACTCAACGGTCAACAATTTGATTCACCCCAAATTGATTCTTCTACACTTAACGGATTGTTCCCCTACCCCGAAACCAATGTAATGAACCCCTATCCATCTCTTGGGCAGGAAACATGGGACCCACAAGTGAACAATAACTCCAAAAGCTTCTTCCAACCAAACACTTGTCCCTCAAACGTATACGGGTTTAAAGACTTGTCAGATGATAACCACAACAACCAAAGTGGTAATGTATACAATTGTCTCAATTTCGAAGGTAGTAATGGAGGTGGTAGCACGGTTGTGGATCCTTCGGTGTCGAGTACAGTATTGGACGAGTTTTGCAACTTGAAGGACATTGAGTTCCAAAACCCTTCGAATTATTTAGTAAGTAATACTTTTAGCTCAAGCCAAGATGTTCAGTCACAAATAACTTCGGCTAGTGGCCTTGTGGACTCTCAAGCTTATTCTATGCAAGAATTGCCTGACAACTCGGGTGGGGCCTCTTCTAGTAACGGGGAGTTTGATGACAGCGGGCTTTTGCAGAATAACTCATGGCAACAAGTTGCAGCTCCTGCCCGTGTACGAACTTATACCAAGGTCAGTAGTTTTTCTTGGATTTACATTAAGTCAAAGCTTTTGCATTTCTTAGAAGAGCTCTAAACATAAAAGTTATGGGATATTGCAGATTCAAAAGGCGGGGTCAGTTGGGAGGTCTATTGATGTGTCGAGTTTCAAGACCTATGAAGAGCTTTGTAGTGAAATTGAAAAGATGTTTGGGCTTGAGGGATTGCTCAATGACTCGAGAGGATCCGGTTGGAAGTTGGTGTATGTAGATTTCGAGAATGATGTTCTTCTTGTTGGAGATGATCCATGGGAGTAAGTTCCGTTTCTATGGTATTTTTTATTCAAATTAGTTGAATTAGCCCAATACGGCAATACTATACTATCAAACGAGTATTATAACTTTTAGCATATAGTGAATTAGTCATCTAACTTTATGGCGTTTAATCAACTTTTGCAGGGAATTTGTTGGGTGCGTGCGATGTATTAGGATTCTATCGCCTTCTGAAGTTCAGCAGATGGGTGAAGAGGGAATGCAGCTTCTTAACAGCAATGCAGCATTACAGGCTGGGATCAATGGTTGCCCGACGACATCAGAGAATGGCCCCCGCACTTGGGTCGGCCCCACATGAATCAACCAGTGTTAACTATCAGAGGTAGCAAGATTCTTGGTATGCTAATCTGTTTGGACTGTGGTTTGTAGAGGTGAACATGGACGGTAATTTAGGGAGGAAACAACCAGTTGTAGTTTTATGATCAGATGTTATGAAAAGATTGTCAACATTTGAATCGCTATATGAATTAAGAATCCCAATTATTAATCAAGTATGCCAGTATGATCAACATTCATGCATCATTTATATATCAAGTATCTTAAATATTAGATTACGATTTTGAACGTGTCATTTTCATATTTGCGACGAAGCGTTATTAGAACTCATATCAATAGTGCTTGGAGTTGGCCTAAATACTATCAGATGAATATATACTGAACGACAAGCAAAGGATCGCTAAGCAATGTTTTACCAACTTATCTAACTTTCCACTTGCTCCAACTTTGGTCGTTTACAAACTATCACTTCTCCAGCTTCATTCTTTAACCTTCTGATCTATAAAACCGTAAGAACATTTCCAGTAAGTACAAATCCACCCAAAAACAGAATATTATTCTACCACGATAAAAAAAATCAACAATAAGAGGGCCCTGGATTCATAGGCTTGGGAGAACCCGATCATTGAATTGAGTTGGCTAAAGATGATGATGAAAATGTGGCATGTTTCACAATAAAGGGGAGTTTCCATGGCATTTCGATAGTGGACGCTTTAGGTAGATTGCAGGTACGTATGACTTTCGTCTCAAAAAGAGCTTGAAGTATATGACGCAATTCGGGACTGTGGTTCAGAAAAATCTCCCGGCCCCGATGGTTTTTCTTTTGCCTTCTACAAGAAATATTGGGACATTCTTAAAACTGATATTATGGCCTATGTTCGGGAGTTCTTTGTAACTGGGAAACTTCCATCAGGTTGTAATTCTTCATTCATGATTCCTAAAGTTGATAACCCTCTTGTCGTATCTGACTTTCGTCCTATTAGTCTCATTGGAGCCCAATACAAAATTCTAGCAAAGATTCTAGCGAACCGGCTTTCTCGTGTTATAGATTCTGTAATTAGCCCGGAGCAAACAGCCTTTGTAAAAGGTCGTCAAATATTGGACGGTCCGCTTATGGTGAATGAAATCATAAACCGGTACAAAAATCAAAAGCAATCTTTTATGATCTTCAAAGTGGACTTTGAAAAAGCTTTTTGATTCAGTTTCTTGGGAATTCTTGGATCGGGTTATGGTTTTCATGGGTTTCGGGTGTCGTTGGAGAGGTTGGATTCGAGGGTGCCTAAATTCAGCTAAGGCTTCTGTTTTAATTAATGGTAGTCCTTCGGCCGAATTTTCTTTACACCGTGGCCTTCGCCAAGGTGATCCTTTGTCTCCCCTTTTGTTTATTTTGGGATGGAGGCTTTACATGTTGCTGTTTGAAGATTGCCATTAATGTTGGTCTTTATCGTGGAGTTAAGTTTTGAGATCCCTACATATTTCTGCACTTTATCTTTATTTCGCTGATGAGTTCTTTTTTTAGGGGAATGGTCTTCGTTTCTAACATTATCGGGATGTTGTTATTGCTTTTTCAATTGTTCTTCATATGTCTCGGGCCTCAAAGTTAAATTCTTGCACACAAGTCTAGCTATATATGTATGTTGGGTTAATAATTGCTGAAATTTTCCACTTCGNAGCGTCTAGAATCTTTACGGGCCAACTTCTTTTGGGGTTGCACGGATGGGATCAAAAAAATTCCATGGATCTCTTGGAATTCGGTTTTAGCTTCAAAGTTGAAAGGTGGTCTTGGTATTGGTTCTCTTGAGGCTTTAAACCTTTCTCTCCTCCAAAAATGGAGATGGAGGTTTGTTAATAGTCCTCAAGCTCTATGGGTCAAAGTCATTTCTGAAATTCATGGTTCATATGGCACGACCGGTTCTGTGTTTTTTCATCAATGTAGAGGTTCTGGTTCTTGGTCTAGGATTGTGGGGGCAATCAACGATATGCATGACAAAGGCATCATCCCTCATTCTTCTATTAAACGTCAAGTGAAAGACGGATCAACTACTAGATTTTGAAGAGATGCATGGCTTGGTGACATCCCTTTTGAGCGTCAATTTCCTCGTCTTTTTTGCCTTGAAGCAAACAAAGATTGTTTTGTCCGAGACAGATGGCAAAATGGTTGGGTTTGGTGTTGGACCCGTAATTTTCATAGAGGAGTTACCGGTTCCCAATTGGATTCGTTGATATCTATGTTAGAGAATGTTCAATTATCAGAAGGTCAAGATGCTTGGCAATGGAATTTAATAGGTTCGAATATCTTCACGGTTAAAGACATTCGGATTTTTATTCATTCAATTTCTCTTCCAGAATCCCCGATTGAGACAAGATGGTGTCGTTTCATTCCTAGAAAAATTAATATTTTGGTTTGGCGTATCTTGAGAGATCGAATTCCTACACGGTGGAATCTAAGCAGGAAAGGTTTCAAGGTTCCTTCCCTTCTTTGCCCTCTTTGCAATACCTTTCCTGAGACCTCTTCTCATCTTTTCTAGTCTTGCAATCTGGCTATTTCAGTTTGGCGTCTTGTCTTTAAATGGATGGATCTTCCTCTTCCAGATTCGGATAGCCTGAATGATGTATTCGGTTGGCTTGATCATGCACATCTTAATTCAGCCTCTAAGAGTATTCTGCATTCTATTTTGGGTGTAGTGGTTTGGACGTTATGGCAGTTTCGAAACAACAAAATTTTCGGGGACAAGAAGATGCTTCAAAAGGATTTATTAGATCAAATTGTTGATGTTTCTTTTTTGTGGTATTCTTCTAGAAATAGAAATTGTAAGGTTTCTCGGTCCTATTGGATACAAAACCCCTTACCTAACTCTATTTTGTAATTGCTTTTTCTAGCTTCTTGCTAGTTTTATATAATCCAGCCGTTCAAAAAAAAAAAAAAAAGTCCAAAAATAAAAAAATGAAGAAATTATGATATGTGTAATTAATTCTAGTTTTGATTGATAAACCGTCATTTTACTTTCATATTTAATATAAAAATAAAAAGATATAAGATCATTTGAGGACCAAACTTTTTTTACATATCAAGGGACTAATCTCCACGATCCATCTTCCCTCCATCTTTATTTGATCTAATGGATGAGATTAATCCAACAATTTAAAAAACCCACTTTCATCCTTTTTTTTCCAAATATTAATATCTTTCAAACTGTTAATCGTTAAGCGAAAAAAAATATGCCGTTACGACGAGCATTTAATTATCTTTCTATAGATAGGCACTTTGATATATTTTCGATAATTTTTTTTTTCCGTTTTTTTCACGTTTTTTTTCGTGGCCGAAAAAATCACATATGATATATCATATATGATATTACATATCATATTACATATCACAAGTGATATACACTAATATCACATATGATATTACATATCACATGTGATATGTAAAGCACATATATGATTTTTTGGTCAAAAAAAAAAAAAAAAAAAAAAAAGGTGAAAAAAACGTGTTTTTTTTTTTTTTTTTTTTTTTTTTTTTTTTTTTTGTCAAAAGTATATCAAAGTGCCCGTCTATAGAAAGATAATTAAATGCTCGTCGCGATGGTGTAATTATTTTCGCTTAACGATTAAAGGTTTAAGAGATATTTAAATTATAAAAAATGGGTGAAATATTAAATGCTTTTAATCTCAACCATTGATTTCTTTTTAGATAAACGGTGAGGATGAGTCCCTTGGTATGTGAGCAATGTTTGGTTTTTTAAATAACTCGACTCAAATAAAAAATGAGTAATTAATGCAAGTTTTGATTAAAAAGGTAAGAACTAAGATCATTTGAGGACTAAACATTGTTTACATACCAAGGGATCAATCCCCACCTTCCATTCATTTTGATCTAAAGGCTGAGATTAAATCTAACATTTACACTAGAAGGGTATTTTTGTACTATATAAATATTATTTTTTATTCCCATCTCAATTAACTCCTCATTTATTTCACACACACATCGTGTGTGTTTCTTTCTTCTTTCTCATCTAACCACCTCCTTTAACGGTCTCCTTCATCCCCTTCATTAACAAACCATAATTTTTTCTTCTCAATTCATTAATCAATCTCCTTCTTCATCCCGTACATCACCTAACCCTAATTCTAAGCTGAATTATAAGTTATCTGTTTCTATAAGTAGGATTATAAGCTAACTGATTCATTTTTTTCATCTGATATTCAGGTTTTATGGATTCGCTTCAAAGTTCTGTTTCTACTACTTCTGAAGAGATCGCTGTTAATGATTCGTCTTCTGCTTCTGAAGAGATTGCTGTTAGTGATGATGTTTCAGCTAAGTAGATTGTTGCTTATGAACACGGTGATGAATCAGAAGCTATTAAGAGTAAGCTTTTTGATTATTTTAATTTTTTGTATAATTCATTTGTTAGTGTGAATAAGCTATGTTGTTAAGCTATTATAAGCTTCGAATAATCCATTTAGTTAGTTTTTGATTGAGTGACGTAGTTTTTAAGCTTTGAATAAGTTGTTTTAAGCTTTGAATAAGCTATCTTAGTAGCTGATAATAAATCACATATGATATATCATATGTGATTTATCACATATGATATCATATATGATATGATAAGAACACTTGTGTGTGATTTCATTTTTAGTAAATCACTGTTTTTAATTTTTATTTATTTATTTATTTTTCAGATTTGAATCCTATGAAAACTCCTGAATCATTTCCTACTCACTCTAATTTTGATACTCCTAGTGGAACTGTTTATTATATTCCTAAAGTTCCTGCGGATGTTTTATTAATTAAGGGAAAAGTTTATAAGTCGATTGATGACACTACGCCAAAAACGACCTATGGTGACACATGTTCGATTTGGAACAGCCACACATTCAAATATTTGTGTGGCTGAAGGTAGGAAAATTGACAGCATTTAAGAATTAGTCACACATGAGCATTTCGAATGTGTGACCATAAGAACTCTATTGCCACACAATCGACCCTTATGTGACTATACGTAACTGGTGATTTTGTTCCAGATCATTTAGTCACATATGCATTTGGAACGTGTGACAAAAACAAGTAACCTTGATGCCATATATGGT
>LBNU01039377.1:1067-35035 GCA_014162995.1 Artemisia annua
TGCCCTCTCCAAGCAAAATAATATCCTGGAGCGAAGTTAAGGGCGCCGAGGTTTTCCCCGTGACTACTCGTTACTGCTAAAGAGGAAAAGCATCAACAAATCGCCAATCCAATCACAACAAAACTCTGCTAATCGTCGGCGTGACGGCGTCCACACTTGGGCCTGACGCGTTCAGCACATACACATCTACATGATAATTAGATAGTTAGGTTTCATTAAATCCAAGCAAACACAAGATATACCGAGTATAGCTAGCATCTCTATAATTATAAGGAAAAGAAAAGCACAATACAAAGGTAAATCATACCAACACATAGACATATTGTAATGTGATTGAAATGACAAGACTATTATTTATCTGAGAGTTTTATAAAACATGCAAGATTGAGAGATGCGTTGTAAGAACTTAAAGGTGGAATACCTTCTAAAGCGCCGTCCTGTATAGCCTACAGCGAGTGTATTACAGACCGCTTAAACCATGATGAAGGCGCGCGAGCGCGAGAGCGCGCGTATCTTAAATACCCCCATAAAATTTGCATTGTCTCTATAAATCTAAGATAAAATTACCTATCATTCCAATCGCATACGAATATGTCAGTGGTGTTGTATGTATTTATGCATTTGGTAGACTTATCTGTCTTCCTTCAACCATGCACGGGCCAACGGCCAAGGTGTGACCCGTCACTAACATATATATGGGGAATCTTGTGTGTTGACTTGTGAATTATCCTTCTTAACGTCGAATCACCGCCACCTAACTATTATATGTTCCAGATCTGACTGCCCTTATTGACCCTGTACGCACCCGTCACCTGAAACTGAAGAGTCCTGAGTAATGATATATCTCTACTCCACGCATAATACACTTATAAGAAAGCGAATCGGCTACCACAATTCCCCTATTTTGACTGACGTCGGTCGATCGTATATCGAAACCTTGGAGACCGATCTGCTCTGTTCACGGAGCCAATCTTCACATGTGCATCGTCTTATGTGCGTTTATATCTGGAAGATTTTTTAAGGTGATGTATATTCCGCTACCTTATTCGACCTACCGAATGAGAGAGCACCCACAATATAGCTGTATACTTTTAGGAATTATCTCCTGCAAAACCAGCTACATCTATGAAGAGAGTAGGAAGACTATAAACGATGGATGAAATCTTCAGAGTAACTCTAGGGAAATGAACGAAACCCTCGCCTACGACTTGTTAGGAATACACCCGTCATCGCACGGCAAATCAACATACTAATTTACATTGGTAAAAGATAGTTAGGGAGTAATGAAATCTAAGAACACTACTTTCCCACCATTGTTTTCCTCAACTTTTAATTTTAATTGGCACAAGTAGGATAACTTTGGGTTAGTTGACTAGCCCAACTAATTCCGGCCACTCCTTCAAAACCGAGAATTTCTACTGCTTCATAAAAACCATAAAAATACAAAATAATCATCCTCCCACCCCTTAGACCTTAATTAGAGTAGTCTTCTAACCTAACACACACTATCCCCTGTGATGAGAGAACGATCAATCCCCCGGTACTTGCCACTACACTATACTACATCGGTCAGGTACACTGCCTGGTGGGGATTGTAAGCCTCTTGAGATCCCTTGAGAGGTAAAACAAAGTGAGTGAGCAATCCCTACCCGCATCATGAACCATTGACATGAACCCTTGATCTGAACCGTTGATATGATCCTTTTATTGTGATCCATCTGATATGACCCCTTTGTTATGACCCTTTGTTTCGATCCATTTGATTTGACCCATTGCTCAAGGTACTATCCCTAGTCATGAAGGTAACATGGCCATGTCATTGAGACACCAATGGCATGACACTTTCTGTGGACGTGTGATTGATCCACGGCGTTTCCCTTATCTGTATCTGTGGCCATTATCTGAGTATGTATGCTAGCCATGAGCTAGTGTATGTGCTAATTGTTTTGCAGGGGAGCGTATGGATGCATCCTAGGTAATGTGAAATGATATCTGGTGATTGGTAGGTGTGTGACCCTACACCCCATCACAATCTGGTACATTGGAGTCTGCAGCTCCATGTACAATAAAGGTATTGACGGTATAATGTATTGCGAAATGAAATGATTGATTGAATGTTTTGGTACATGAGAAAATTCTGTTACTATCCCTTTTACCATTTTTGGGCTATTCTTTGATTACCATTTTCATATGACCCTTCATATTCTTTATGACATTGTTTCTACGGAGGTTCTCATTGGATTGTTTGTTTATTCGTTTATGTTCCGTTATCTTTCATATGTTTATATCTGTTCACTGAGCGTTAGCTCAGCCGCATTTTCTTTTCCCTGCGGCAGGTATCAAGTTGGAAGCTGGGATTGAGTGTTGAGAATAGGAGCTTTTAGTGGACCAACTCTACCTTAGTATTCATGGATTTTATTTTAGAATCTGGTTTTGATGTATTTGTTTTATTAGTCCTTTTAGTCTCAAGACTTGTAATTTATTGAGTTAAGGCTTCCGCTTTATGTTCTGAAATGACACCATAATGTTACACTTTAGACCCTTATCCGGTTTGGGGTGTTACAGTGGAAGCATGGTTTAGAGCCTCGGGAGAGGCATTAGGACAGGTTTGAACACTTTAGTACCTTGAATTGTGCTTGGAAGGCTTTGTAAGCAACTTTTTCCATTTTTAGTATTTACTGTTCATTAGCTTGTTAAGTGCTTATTTCTGTGTTTCTATGCTTCTTAGGTGTATGTGAGTCATATTATTGCTTTAAACTAGCTACTTGTTCATTAGAAATTATTATAGCTTAGTATTTCATTTTCACTGCCCAAATTGCCTTTTTGTGAATTATGAATATATGTTGTTAAAATGTGTATTTATGTGCTCAAATAAGTCCCCTTAATCATAATATGACAGTGTGAAGTGAAACCTTGGTCAAAATCACCTTAACTCTTTAAAAATCTCAAAATCAGTATTGTAAAGGTGTGTTTGGATTTACTTGGTTAACTGTGTTCTTGTTGATATCTGTTGTTAAAACTGGTTGGAACATGTTTTAATAGGTACTAATAGCTCACAATAGTCAGTATATACTTAGGTCTTGTGGAAAAAAGTCAAATCTACTTTTAATCTCGTTGTAGCGTTAACTGTTAGGAGTAAGGGTATCCAATTCATTATTTTAGCTTAAAAGTTTGTTAAGTTTACTTGAAGTAGTCTCATATTAAGTTAAAACATCATAAGTAATCATCTAGGATCTGTCAAATCTCATTTTAGTCAACTTAGGGATAAAATTAAAAAAAGTCAAAAACCTTGACTGTGAAAATGGGCAAATTTTCTAAATGATCTCTAGGGTTTAATATAGAATGGATTTAAGTTATTTTTGTTGATTTTTGATCTCTGGTGGCCTGTGTGTGTGATTCAAGAAGAAATTTGGGTTTTTAAAATCATTTGATCATCAAAATTTGGCATTGAAATCACCCATTTGACCCATCACCTCCCCTGCACCAAACCTTTTGCACCCACTGACCCATTTTCTTGGGTCCATTACTTGTTCATTATTTGATCTCCTTTCTTGAATTTTGTTGTTTTGAGTAGCTAATAGTATTGTATTGCTGTATGTGCATCTTGTTTGTTCTTGTTTGCTTATTAGCCTGCTTATTCTTGCCTCCTAAAGTGCTCCTTGTAACCTGTTTCTGCAGTCATAAGTGCACAATAAGCTTGGTTGATTCTTTGCTTTAGCTTGTAGATTAGTTTGTTGTTTCTAGCTTGTTAGTGTTCATTAAGTTTGTATTTGCTTGTAATTTGTGCTTGTGAGCTTATTTTGCAAGTTGCTTATTTTATTAAATCTCACTTAGACTCAAATACCTCACCACTGTTGGATCTTAGTTTTGTAATTGTTTTGATTTTGTTATTTTGACCTTGTTTAAGTTTTGTTTATGGGTTTGTTTGCTTGTGGGTGACTGAGTTTTAGCTCTTTAACTTTTTATTGTAACTGCTTATTTTATTCTGCCCTTTGTTCTAAGCCTAGCCAAACAGAAGGTTCACAAGCTCATTGTGAGTTGAATTCTTGGACTTTTGAGATGGAACTTGGATTCTTGGGAAGCTAGTAGTACTAGCTTTCCAGTTCCAGGCTTGGTTTTTCGTCTTAAGCTTATTGCATAAGCTAAAAAAGGGCCTGCAAAAGCCCCTCTTAGGTCTGTTTGGTTTTTCAGTCTTTGGAATTGCTATTTCCTCTTTTTGGCTTATTAAGTGGCTTTTTCTCTTTTCTTTGGTTACTTTGTACTCATCTCAGTAGGTGCTAGCTTATTTTCCCTTTTGTTCTCACTGTTTAGCTTCTGTAATAGTTTTTTTTAAGCTCAAAATTCAGTATTAGCTTTAAAAAAGCTTACTGCCATAAATATAAGATAGCATCAAGCTTATTTTTGAGTTCCAAATAAGTTGTTTTCACAAAAGTTGGTCATTTTCAGTTGTAGAATAGTTTGGTAAAAGAAAATTCATAAAATCATCACGTTTAATAAAGTGATAACTCCTATTTAAGCTCTTTAGCTTATTTTTCAACTTTTTCAAAAAGCACTTCTCATTTTTATATTTTTCATAGCTTCTTGTCACCTTGTAGCATTTTTAGAAAAAGTTTTAGATTTTTCACTGTTCATTTAGTTTTTATTATAATTTAAATTACTTTAATTAGTATTTAATTAGTAATTAATTAGTAATAAATAATTAAAAAGCAAAAAAAATATCTTTTCAGTTTTAAAATTAGTTTTATAATCTTTTAGATTTTTCAAAATTTAATTTTCATTTTTCTAGCTTAAATTCATATTTAATTGCATTTTAGTGTATTTTTAATAATTAAAAATAGTTTTTAATTAATAGAAATTAAATAAAAAGTAAAAAAAAATAATTTGCTTTTTTCTAAAATTTTCTTTTGTTATTAGAATTGTAAAAAAAGTAATTTTCACATTTGTAGGATTTTATTTGCTCACATTTCACTTTTTATTTCGTACGTTTACGTAACTTCTAATTTAAACGTACGTTTTTAGGTTTTAAACGTTTTTTAGGTTATTTGACTTTACTTGTTTGTTTATATTGCTTTGTTTACTCATTTTAATTCATATTCTCTTAGTGTAATCATCTAAATCTCTTATATCGTTCATCCTTTCATAGTCACTCGATCACAATTCGTTTTTAAAATATCATTCACACCTCGCTGGGACTTAACGACCCGGAGATACACTGTACTCCTTGGTTAGTTGGCCTAAGCTGTTGACCATATTGACCACATCCGTGGTTGACTTTGGTTGACCGTTTGGGACCAATCAGAAGGAAAATTCACTTTTCAAAATGGGAGCGACGTTATCACTTTTATGATGCCTCGCACTCACCCAAGTTTTAAACATGCCACTAACGAATATTGCTATAGGTTTTCACCGTTCCTTCATGTTGATGATACGGACAAACAATGTCGAATCACGTATCCGTACCAAAAGATGAAGGGGTTCTACGAAGGAATGTTGAAGTTGGGACCTGAATATATCCGCGATAAGTTAATCAGCAATTGTATCATGAAGTGGTATTTGGATATCGATGACGGATAATAGGAGCTGAACGTGAGTCTAACTTGAAGACTCTGGAATAAACACAAGTGCTGACCGGGAGACAACCCGGAATTTTTATCTTATTTTTCTGTTTGTGTCGAGTCTGTCAGACCTACAGAAGATGCGGCGCATCTCCATCACGGAATGCGGCGTATCATCTGCACTAGTCATATCTTTTTATTTTTCTGCATTTTTATTTTTATACTTTAAAACATTCTGTCAGTTTATTTAATGCGGCGCATCCCAGGTTAAGGATACGACGCATCTTTTATTCTGATTCGTATTAATTCCAGGCTTGATAAAGCGCATCCTCTTCCATAGGATGCGGCGTATCGACTGACCTGATGATTTTCAATTTTTATTTTTTAGGTTTTATTTTCTAACTACTAATGTATTATGCAAGTTTGAACCTTCTTAACTCAGGTGTGTTAAAGCCTAGGTGGTATTATAGATTCCTGCACTTTCTGTGGAAACATCATTCATGAAGCTTAAACGTTCTCATCCACAAGAAAGATGATTTTTGCTCATAAACGCAATGGAGGATCATTCCAAGCAAATATCAGGGAAGTTTTTTCGGTTCTAATTCTTTTATTTTCCAGTTTTTAACATTTGACACAAACAACGAGGACGTTGTTTAACTTAAGTGGGGGGATGGAGAATTAGAACGCTTACTTGTCCTAAACTTTTTAAAATATGCTTAAAATACGCTTAATATATCAAAATTTAAAATTTTTTAGCATGTTTTTGTCTAAGTCTAAATTACATAACCGCACACATAACCTTATTTCTTCCAAAAAAGCAAAACTTTAGTGTGCCGGTGACTTTTAACTTTAGAACTTGGCTTGTATACTATTCAAGACCACCATAATGAGTATTATCGATAAAATTGGAGTGACTTGTCTAACTTGGTAAATTTCTAGGATTACAACCAAAAAGCCTTTATATGTTATGTGATATTAACTAACTACATTGGTTAGTTAACCCCCGTAGAAACCCTCTTGTCTACTCTCATTTTTATAGTAAGATACCCCTAGAAAAACCCTCAGAGCCATTCCTTTCGTTTCTTACACCTTTGTTAAAAATGTTTCGTTACACCCTTACACCTTAGCATACCCTGTAGATTAAAATCCGTGGTTAGTTACTTTAGGCAAAGTGTGTTTCCTTACATTACCTGTGTTCGCGTGAGTAATTCATTATCTTTGGTTAGGTCGGGAAATTGCACAATGCAATTGGAGTGAAAGTACATATTGTATAATTTTAGTTTATTTTTCGTGTGTTTACTATTTTCACTATTACAGTTATTTCTGAAAGTTATGAAAAGTATAGAAAAATTATCCGGAAAAATCGTGATAGAAAAAGTTGTGAAATTTTAAACATTGATAAAAAAAAATCGAAAAAATAGAAAAGAAAAAGAAAGAGAAGAAGTTGGAAGTTTGTTTAATCAACTTATGTAAAGTTTTGTATTAAGTGGTAGATATCACCATTATTTGTTGTTGTATTATATTTATGGATTGAATGGGAGTTGGCCGTTATGGGAACGCCAACTAAGGATTGTTCTTTGTTTAAGATTTTTTTGAGTATAATTCATGCCTACCTAAAGCGTGAGTTACATGAGTCAAAAGCGTGAGTTATTCAATGATATGAGTCATATTCATAAGATGGTTGGGAAAGTAATTAATCACACTTAGGATTTTAATTTATTTGTTTGATTATTTTTTATTTTACACCAATTTATATCCTAAATGTTATCCCTACCCAACCGTATTGTTATATTCGTTGTTAGCTTTCGAGCATCCGGATATGCAAATAACGCGCCAGCGATCCGAGAAGTGCACTAGTGACTATCCGTTACTTGAAGCGTCGAAGACTCGCGTCAGCGATCTACTAAATTTATACAGGAAATGTTTGAACGAAGCTAGGTTTAACCCTTAAGCCTCAAAACCCTTTTTACCGCTTTAGACTTGTTACTCCTTACCTTTAGTGGGGGAGATGTGTATACTTATCAAGCTTATGATAGAATATTCATCACAACTAAGCAACTAAACGATTTAGAATTGTTTTACATTGAAAAATTATTTTGTTTCTAACTCGTTAAGTGTTTGGTTGTGTGATTATGATAAGACGAATATGTGCATAACTATAAAAAAAAATCCTAATAGCTTTTAGGATATATTTTCATAAGTTAAATCTAAGGTTTACTTGGGGACAAGTAAAGTTCAAGTGGGTGATATTTGATGAACTCAAATAAGTACATATTATTATCATCATTTATCCTATTTATTTGACTTGTTTTACTTTATTATATATGAGAATCGGTACTTTAATGTTTACTTTAGTGATTCTCAGGTAAAAACAGGTAATAGGTGAAACATGGCGATTTTGGACTAATTATGGAGCAAAACGAGCAAGATGTCAAAAGTCTATTGAAATCCAGCAGATGCGCCGTATCTCACTCAATAGATACGCCGCAATATCATACATAGATGAATTCGAAGACCATTGCCTGACTTTGAAGAATGCGTCGCATGGAATTCTACCATCCGCCGCTTATGAAACTTTGGTCAACAAAGAAGATCAAGCTTGTTCTACTCCAGATACGCCGCATTATACTTCTGACATACGGCGTATCACTATCAAGACTTCACCAGATACAATCCAAGACATTGAAGGACATGCGCCGCATAGAGATTCAAGTTACGCCGCATCTGAAGACGATGTACGAATATTCCAGAATATATTAATCTTGGACCCCACGCGAAGTTAAGTCAATGCGCCGCATCTGCTCATTACATGCGCCGCATCGAACCCTAAGACAGAAACTATAAATACCCCAAGACCTAGACGAATTTTGTGTGCAACATAACCCTAAGGAGCCGAGTTCAGTTGAAGAAGCAACACAAGACACACCCCAAACGAAGATATTAGAGCTATAAGAAGGTCCTGCATGTATTTAATTCATTAAGTAGTTTTGTTTTATTGTAATAGTACACTTTAATTCATCAGGATAGATGCGCATGTGTATGTGACTATGGAAAATCATACACACCTCTTAAAATTGCTTTCCCATCAATTAAAGTTTATATGATGATGTCTTTGGTGACATATATTAGTGCATTGATAACCTCTGTGTCTAGCTGAGCACTGCTTGGGCTGCTGATGACGTCAAATTTACCCATGATTTAAGTGTTAATTTCCCCCTAAAATGCTCATCTTTTCTATTTGTATGAAGAATATATACTCTTATTTCTTCCTATTTTGGTTTCAGGGTAAAGATGAGTAAAAGAACGAACATACGTGGAAATGGAAGGACTTTGAAGCAAATATGTGGAAATTACGGATTCTGCACGCACTACGGAGTAGAGGTTCATCCACCTACGCCGTAGCAAGACTTTATGAAGATTACGGCATAAAGGGTCATCAACTTACGCCGTAAGAAAGAATTTATGAAGACTACGGCGTAGCCAGTCATACGGCTACGGCGTAATGATCCACTAAAGGGCTCTACGGAGTAAACAACTCTCCAGCTATGACGTAAGCCCCAATTTGAGGTCGAAAGGAACTAACAAGGCCAAGGAAGGAGTTACGGCATAGCAACCCTAGCAGCTACGCCGTAGGAAGCCTTTTATCAAGACATTACGCCCGTAGCATTTGATCAAGCTACGGCGTAACACTAATTTACAAAGGTTACGGCGTAACACTAATTTACAAAGGTTACGGCATAGCAATTGAATCAGCTACGCCGTAACAAAGTCGGGCCTATAAATACCAGCCCTAAATCCGAGTTTATTCATTCACTTTACACCACACAGAAGTTGGGAGAAACTCAGGGAGTAGGAGGAACAAAGTTCTAGCCTCATAGAAGTCATTTCCAAGGGAGGATTCACACACCAATCATAAGTTTATCCACTCCTTTGTTTTGTATTCGATTCATGTTTACTTTTGTATTAATTCAAACTTGTTTTACTGCAATTATGAATATGAGTGGCTAAACACCTCTTGGTGTTAGCCTAGTTATGAAATTTTTATTGTTTTGATTTAGTTTTCTATGCATCTATTATCTATTGTTTGTATACTTTCATGGCGAGGCTTGGGACACTCTAGTTCCCGTAGTGATTAGCATTGGTTGTTCTCTAGAGACTTGTGGAATTAACCCTAGGAAGCAAGTCGCTAGGGATGTGACTTGGTGATTTCAATATCACCATACACATGCGAATTAACCCTAGGACCACCTACCGATGCTAGACACTTAACGGAGTTAGAGGGGTGTAAGATCTGACCATGCCGCATTCGTTAGACTTGTCCATGTTAGTAAAGGCACTTAATGACTCTTGCATTTTTGTACCGATGAACCCAAGGCTTTACAATAGTTTTGGAGAGGGCGAGGTGTAAGATAGACGTAGGTGATTTAACTCTCTGATCCGAAATGAATTAAATCCCCAGAGGATATGATAGGATGCACTATTAAGAAAACTAGTCAAAATGGTAACAAGAGTAGTAATTAGGTTAACACTACTTCTCTTTTATTGATTTTCTTCTATTTTATTTACTTGCATTGTTATTTACTTTTCTTAGTTAAATTAATCTTTCAATCATAAAACCCCCTTTTAAATGTGACACGAACTTAGATAATTTCCGCACACTTAGCTCTTGGGACGACCTCGGCTTTACCAACTAGCTATACTATACACGATCGGATACACTGTCCGTTAGTGCATAAAGGTAGACCTTAGGTAAACGAGACTAATATAAATATTAAAACCTGGTCAGTAAAACCTGCATCAAGTTTTTGGCGCCGCTGCCGGGGAGCTAATAGGATTTTATTTGAGTTTTTATTTAATTTCATTTTTTTACTATGTCAGGATACAAGACTAGAAGTGCCAATCCCTTTTTGGCAACACCATATGATAACCCCGAGAGGCAATTCCGAAGAAAAAGAAATAATACTCCTATTTCTATTCATAATCTTTTTTCTTTTTGTGATTCTTCAGATTCAGATATAGAAGTTAATGAAGGAAACGACATTGACTCAATGACTTTGGAACAATACATGGATCGGGGCAATAAAGAGTATGATAGAGGGGTAAATTCGGAACCAGAAACAGTAAAGTACGAAATCAAGGGACAGATCATCGAGGAAGTACAAGATAGACAATTTTTAGGAGAGAGTGATGAAGAGGACACACAAGAACATGTGGAGGAAGTTTTGTACATCGTATGCACTTACGGGAGTGCCCATGTCTCTACATACAAGCTTATGCCCAAAGTTTTTCCTATATCTCTAACCGGTCAAGCAAGGAAATGGTTTAATCGCTTGCCTCGTGAATCAAAAGCAACATGGGAAAATTTACGAAAGGCATTTATCCAAAGATTCTGCCCGCCAACTAAACTAGCAGCCTCTTTAAGGGAAATCTACAGGTTTGTACAGATTTAAGAAGAAACACTATACCAAGCATGGGAACGGTACAACGAACTCCTTTATAGATGTCCAACACATGATCTAAAAAACCAAATGAAGGTTTTTGTTTTCTATAGAGGGCTTGATGAGTATACCCGCAACATCCTTGACTCTCAGAGACCTATCCCTGGGCTAACTCCGGAAAAAGCCATCCAAGCTATACAAAGAACAGCTGAACATGTCCATAAATGGCATTTGGAAACTGGATATAGACCCAGAGATAATTTTAAACATAAGGTGATGAAGACCTTAGCAAAAAATGATGGCGGGTATGCGGCGGAATTTGAAAGAGCAAGAAAGGAAAGGAATGAAGCCAAAAAGAACCGGCCAAGTGAGGAAGTAAAAAGCTTGGTTGGTAGGGGCAGAAATGAAAGTTTGGAAGAAACAGTGCAAAGGTATATTGCAGAATCCATCAAGAGACAAGAACGAGAGGAGGAGATGCTAAGAAAATTTGTTGAAACCACTGTTTCATCTCTCAAGGCTTACGACATTGGGATCAGAAATCTTGGGTTAAAAGTCGAGCAATGTACCAATATCATTAAAGAATGTCTAAAAAGGGATACTAACTCCTTTGTGGAACTGGCACCAGAAGAAACCAAAGTGATGGCTGCTGATGAAATTGAACCCAAGACATTCTTCGAGAAAGTCAAAATGAGAATCGAGAAGGAGCAATTATTGCTTGATGAATTGGAATCCTTTCCTATCAATGCACCTCTTGTTAAATCTATCAAAACCGAAACCTACAATCTTAAACAATTGCAGGGATTTTTGGAAGCAAAAGACAAGCTAGAGGAAGTGAACTCGGTGAAGCTCAATGAAAGATGCTCAACCATTCTCAGAAATGAGTTACCACCAAAAGAAAAAGATCTGGGAAGCTTCACTCTACCATGTTTAATAGGTAATTTAAATATTAGTAATGCTTTGGCTTATTTAAGAGCTAGCATTAGTATTATGCCATATTCTATGTTCACAAGACTTGGGGTAGGGAAATTAAAACCTATTAAAATGGATATTGAAATGGCCGACAAGTCTATGCAAACCCCATTGGGGGTTATTGAAAACGTTTTGGTAAAAAATTGATAAATTTATCTTTCCGGTAGATTTTATCATTTTGAATATTATTGAGGATCATAAGATTCCTATAATACTAGGAAGACCGATGTTGGCTACCGCACATGCTAAGGTTGATGTCTACGGGAAAAATCTAACCCTTGAGGTTGGAGGGGAGGAGATAACTTTTAATGCTATTAAATTAATAATTCCTCCCGAAAAGAGTAGTGTGTATGTTGTTGACCATGTGCAGGACCAGGATGAGTTGGACTTAGAAGAGTTTCTCAACGGGGACGAGACTCAAAAGACTCCTCTAAGTAACAATGACAGCCCTTCCATTGAAAACTTTGACGTTTTCATTGATTTTGAAGAAAGTGGTCACGGGATCGAAATGGATATTGGGGAAGGACATCATGAAATTAACTCGATGGACGTTATTCAACCAAGAATGGACGAGGAAGATGCTCTTAACCTCCCAATACAGCCTAATTTCCACGAAACGGGAATTAGACTACACCATTCAAACACTTATACGCTGCAGCTCACATGCAAAATAGGGTTTGTCGACTTTCATCCTTTCATTAATATTTGCTCTCCCATTAATCTTATGTCTAGAGGAAGTTATAATAAAGTATTTAAAAAAGAGCTTGAATACCTAGGGAATAACTTTCTTGGTGAAGTCAAAAATGTTAGCATATTTGTGGGGACATACACCTTTTTGGTTGATTTTATGATCTTTGATGACGTAACCGAATTTGTGGAAAGCGGTTTAGAAGAAATAATTTTAGGAAAACCATTCCAAGACTTGTCATGGATCCAAATTGACACTATCAATGGGGTAGTATGGCTTTCTAACGATAATGATGTCACTATTTTTAAGATGCCAAGGGTGGTGGAGAATTTTAAACATTGGAATAGAAAGCAATTGAGTAGAGCTAAACCCCTCCTCGACATTAGCAATAAGGATAAAGAAAACGGATACGATTATGCTTATCAGAAAATCAAAGACTTTTACAAGGGATGTTTGGATCTTGGTGATGCTTACAAGAACGATGAACGGGTCATTGACATGCTAGGACGCAAGTACACTAGTATACAAGAAATGACCAATGGACACTATTAGCATGACAGTGAGTCTTACTTAAAGACTCGATAATAAACAAAAGTGCTCTTTCGGGAGACAACCCGAATTATCCTTTTCCTTTTTATTTTTCTTTATTTTGTTGGTTTGGTATGTTTTGTACTAATAATTTGCAGGTACTAAAGGAAGCATTGCGATGGGGAACTAATTTTTGGACTTTTGCACCAAGAAAAATTCTCCAGACCTTTGCTACGGCGTAGCTCCTTCACTGACTACGCCGTAGCAACCCCCAGGTGTCATTCGGATTAAAATCAGCAACTACGGCATAGCACCCCATTTCAGCTACGCTGTAGCTACCTTCTGAACCTTAAAAATGCTTTTTATTTTTTACAAAACATTATTTAAACTTGTATTAGTTTTTAAATGAACTTTGTGGGTGTGTTCCCTGTAAACCCTCACGAGACTTCACTCGTCCACTTGGGACACCAAGTGGTTTAAAAGGCTTGTTGCATATGTAATTGCAACCGTGATTCCTACGAAAGTGAGTTAGGTTTTTCTTTTTCTTTTTATTTTTCTTTTCAGGTTTTATACTTTTGGTAGTTGTGTGATTCTAGGGAATTGAAGTTTGTTCTTTAGGCGAAGCGAAGGCACGTTTTTAAACATGATCCTTCTACCATTTTCAAGAGCGAATTTCAGGAAAGTTCTCGTTCTAATTCTAATTTTCCTCTTTATTTTTATATTATGTACAAAAGGGACTTTGTACAACTCAAGTGGGGGGACGGGAGTAGAATTATATACTTGAACTTTATCTTGCCCCATTTTTCTAGTTTATTTTGAAAAAATTATGCCACTTTTAAAACTTTTGACATGTTTTTCCGAACCTAACTAGAATGGACCTTAGCCGAGCACATTAACCCTTAATACCATGGTGAAGTTTAGCCTATTTCAATTTCCCCTGTTTTACCCCAAATCCACCAAAATTATGAGTGTGCCGGTAGTTTGTAAACTTTAGAACTTGGCTTTTACATCATTTTGAAACCATTTACGAGTAGTGTATTGGGATTTCTTGATACATTTGGAAGAAACTTTTTAAGAAGGCAATATTTTAGGATTATCACCCAAATAACCTTTATGTGTGTGTTTATCGATTAGTCACATTGACTATTCGACCCCCGTGTTAAACCCTTTGTTGCACTCACTTTTAGTGCAAGATACCGCTAGATACACCCTTTTGAGCCTATCCTTTCATTTCTTACCCATTATATTGTTTCGATACACCTATATACCTTAGCCTACCGTGTAGTCTTAGTTTATGGTTGGGAAGTTGCCGCTTGTTCTAGTTTGAGGTCCAAGTCAAGAGATTCAAGAATCACACCTACGTTGAAGACAAATCATTGAAGATCATGAGAAAACCCACTATTGTAAATGTATTGTTTATCCCAAGTGGGGGGATATGTCTATTGTATTAGTAAAAAAAATGTGAATTTATGTATGTAGATATGTCATCATTGGTGCAACCTTGTATAGCACCATAATAAGAGCTTTGAACGAATTAGTATCGAAGAGGCCACTTCGGTCATATTTGAAGAATGAAGTTGTTGGTTCTTAATCACCAACATGAAGACCAAGTGAGGTGCCCATCATGACGTCTTCTAATGGCACACGCTTGTTACATGATCCAATTCTTGCGTTTTGAAACTTGGACTTTGGATGAACGGCAAGTGGTAACAACTCGGTTATAGGCTAAGACTATTTGCTTTCTTTTTCATTTTACACCATTATTGTGCATCCCATGTCTTATCCTACCCTTTAGTTGTGAATCATGCTTAGGTGAGGGATTCGAGCTGTCATAGGTGTCTTGCCCGGCGTTCCGGTCATGTACCATTGCCTTTGTCGCCTTTGCCGTAGTATGTTAGTAACAGCGCTACGCCCAAAAGCCTTATATGTGTTCACCCAATATTGCCTTTAAGAATTTTTTCGACCTTAGCTCTAGTGGTAGAGATTTGCGTAACTGCCAAGCCTATGATAGAATACATTCTATGACTGTGCGTTGAGTGATCACCCCAAAACTAACACTTAGATTAGGAGAGAGATGTGAGTGTTTGTTCTAATTTTGTGAGGTGTTCGGCTTTGATATATTCTAGCATAGGGAGTTTTTAAATTCATATTCTCCTAATTCATGGGGGATATCTTTTTGAGAATTATTCTAATAAGGTCTACTTGAGGGCATGTAGAGTTCAAGTGGGGGGATATTTGATGACGTCAAATTTACCCTTGATTTAAGTGTTAATTTCCCCCTAAAATGCTCATCTTTTCTATTTGTACGAAGAATATATACTCTTATTTCTTCCTATTTTGGTTTCAGGGTAAAGATGAGTAAAAGAACGAACATACGCGAAAATGGAAGGACTTTGAAGCAAATATGTGGAAATTATGGATTCTGCACTCACTACGGCGTAGAGGTTCATCCACCTACGCCGTAACAAGACTTTATGAAGATTACGACGTAAAGGGTCATCAACTTACGCCGTAAGAAAGAATTTATGAAGACTACGGCGTAGCCAGTCATACGGCTACGGCGTAATGATCCACTAAAGGGCTCTACAGAGTAAACAACTCTCCAGCTACGACGTAAGCCCCAATTTGAGGTCGAGAGGAACTAACAGGGCCAAGTAAGGAGCTACGCCGTAGCAACCCTAGCAGCTACGCCGTAGGAAGCCTCTTATCAAGACATTACGCCCGTAGCATTTGATCAAGCTATGGCGTAACACTAATTTACAAAGGTTACGGCGTAACACTAATTTACAAAGGTTACGGCGTAGCAATCCAATCAGCTACGCCGTAACAAAGTCGGGCCTATAAATACCAGCCCTAAATCCGAGTCTATTCATTCACTTTTCACCACACAAAAGTTGGGAGAAACTCAGGGAGTAGGAGGAACGAAGTTCTAGCCTCATAGAAGTCATTTCCAAGGGAGGATTCACACACCAATCATAACTTTATCCATTCCTTTGTTTTGTATTCGATTCATGTTTACTTTTGTATTAATTCAAACTTGTTTTACTGCAATTATGAATATGAGTGGCTAAACACCTCTTAGTGTTAGCCTAGTTATGAAATTGTTTTTGTTTTGATTTAGTTTTCTATGCATCTATTATCTATTGTTTGTATACTTTCATGGCGAGGCTTGTGACACTCTAGTTCCCGTAGTGGTTAGCATTGGTTGTTCTCTAGAGACTTGTGGAATTAACCCTAGGAAGCAAGTCGCTAGGGATGTGACTTGGTGATAGCAATATCACCATACACGTGCGAATTAACCCTAGNAATTGTTTTTGTTTTGATTTAGTTTTCTATGCATCTATTATCTATTGTTTGTATACTTTCATGGCGAGGCTTGTGACACTCTAGTTCCCGTAGTGGTTAGCATTGGTTGTTCTCTAGAGACTTGTGGAATTAACCCTAGGAAGCAAGTCGCTAGGGATGTGACTTGGTGATAGCAATATCACCATACACGTGCGAATTAACCCTAGGACCACCTACCAATGCTAGACACTTAACGGAGTTAGAGGGGTGTAAGATCTGACCATGCCGCATTCGTTAGACTTGTCCATGTTAGTAGAGGCACTTAATGACTCTTGGATTTTTGTACCGATGAACCCAAGGCTTTACAATAGTTTTGGATAGGGCAAGGTGTAAGATAGACGTAGGTGATTTAACCCTCTGATCCGAAATGAATAAATCCCCAGACGATATGATAGGATGCACCATTAAGAAAACTAGTCAAAATGGTAACAAGAGTAGTAATTAGGTTAACACTACTTCTCTCTTATTGATTTTCTTCTATTTTATTTACTTGCATTGTTATTTACTTTTCTTAGTTAAATTAATCTTTCAATCATAAAACCCCCTTTTAAACGTGACACGAACTTAGATAATTTCCACACACTTAGCTCTTGGGACGACCTCAGCTTTACCAACTAGCTATACCACACACGATTGGATACACTGTCCGTTAGTGAGTAAAGGTAGACCTTAGGTAAACGAGACTAATATAAATATTAAAACCTGGTCAGTAAAACCTGCATCAGCTGCCATACCCCTTCCTCGCCTATTTAATCTGACGTCTTTGGATGAATAGGATAGTCATAAGTTATCATTTAGGGTGGACCCGCCGATATGAATAGAGCCAACGAGAAAGATTTAATTACATACACTTCATATAAAACTAGCAATAAAACAAGTGACAAGCTACTTAATTATCAGGACAGGTCTTCTTACAGTTTCTATTATCTATCTGTGTATGTATATGCTATTCGCTGATTCGTGTTCATTAGTTTAATTTATTGTTTAACTAAACCACTCTGTGCCAGTCTCTCAGGCTAAACCCCCTTGCGTTAGATTAGGCTGTAAAACTAACTTAGGATATTAAAATACTGATTAGGTTAATTAGATTAATCGTTCTGTTGGGAATAAAGCTGATAGTTACCACTGATAGGCTTGTGGAAGACACTGCTGAAGAATGCACTAGCAGTGGAAACACATTACCACTGCTAGTGCATATTATTACCATTGCTATTAGGATAACTTATGTATTCGTATGTAGATAAGTATGGAAAAGATCTTATGTATATTATCTATAGTTAGCTTGATACTTATCTTGTAAAGGACTCCTTGTACTATATAAGGAGGTCCTAGGTCATTGTTCTAGGTACGAATTAACCCTAGAGAGCTTCAAGGTGTAACCCTAGTGATAAGCAAGATCACTCGTATTATTATCAATAATATTAAAGCTTTGTGTTAAACCATATACAAATGTTCTCACTTACAATACATCACATAAACCATCTTCTAAGTATTACTAAGTATATTCCGCGTGCTTAATAATATTACTCAAAGTATCTCTAACACAAGGTGTGTGTTTAGATCCATCAAGTGGTATCAGAGCCAGGTTCTGATACTTTGATTTAGAAGATCCAAGGAATAAGCTTAACCAACTCACTCAAAACTATGGAGATGGAAAACAACCAGTCCAACTCTGCTCCAAGGCTTCTATGGCTGGAACAATGATAGCATCTCCATAACCCTCGATGGGTGCTTGGAGAAGCTCATTCATAGTGGGCTCGACCGCCATGATAGGAGCAATAATACGAATCTCGGGTTCGACTATTGGATGGGCACGTCGACGATTACGCCTTCTCGGAATGTTGTTAAGCGATTGTAAAGGACTTGATGACGTAGACGAACGAGTGCGCATGCACCACAAAAAACACAAATCAAAACAAGACCAACTTGAAAGACAGGGGAACTTAAACCAATAATCAAGAACGCAAGGTTAACTTTTAAAGACAAACGCACAAAGGAGCGGGAGAGAAGAATGGATCTCTCGTTAGGGCGAAGTTCGTCGGATCGCCCTATACCGTTTCGACTCCTCTTAAAGTTTGCTTATCGTTTAAAAGTTTTCCAAAACGCAAGTGACACAAAGGCAAGTTTTGATCTTTAGTTTGGGAACTTATTAATGTTCACACCCCCAGTTGGTAGGTGTTCTGCCTTGGTTCTCGGCGGTTGTTTTTATTTTGTATTTATTAAACAAAGAAAACGGGCAAATCTTTTTGTGTTTTTAATCTTTTATAGATATAATACATATATAGAAACAAAAGAAAAATATTTTTGGTTTTTTATAAGTTTTTGAAAGCGAGAACTTCTTGCGAAGGTTCTACAAGACTAATCGTTAAAACCTTTTACGAGACTTTCGCACACAGCCTCCCCGGCAGCGGCGCCATTTGATTCGTTGTGTTTTGGTGTGTGCAAAAACAATTTATCAAAATATCAACAAACGTGAGGTCAATGTTATCGTGAGGACAACAAGACGTGGAGAAATACAAGTAAACCCTTTGTGAAAAGAATTACCTCGTAAACTCGTGCAATGTGATATTTTTAAGACCGGGAAGTGATTTCCCGGGTCGTACCCCAACGAGGTGTGAATGGAAAGCTTCGTGAAAAGATCGAGATTAAAATCTTGTATGTTTGGTTGCGAAAGATTGTTTGGTTTTGTTGTACGTTAAATTAACGAAAATGGAAAATTAACTAACGTAAATGAAAATAAATCAACCTAAAGGGAACAAAAGGCAATTGGCAAACTAGGGAGATCCTAAAACACTACGGGAATCAAAATTAGGTATCGGGAATCCTAAATCACAAGTTAACAAATAAACGTTACGTTTATTTAAAATAAACGTCAATCGTACAAATAAAAAGGTGAAATTTAAGCTGCGCAAATCCTACGGGCCTACAAATAATTTTCTTACGAACTAAATGACAAAAGAAAATTTTAGAAAAAAAGAAAATTAAAAATTTGATAAAAATTCTATTTATTATGAATTAAAAACTAATTAAACTAAATTAAATTCTAACTAATTCTACACTAACCCAATAAATCTGAAAGTTTTTCAATAAATACTATAAGTTAAAAATAATTTAAGAAAAATATAAAAATTGGTGATTCAATGTAAAAATAAGCAGTAATAAGCTGATAAGCTAAAATAAGCTTAAGTGACTAAAACTACTATATAAATAAAATTTGTAAATAATAACCTGAAAAAGACCCTAGGGCGACTGGTATTATGTGTGTGCTGTGAGGCTTTGGATGCAAGAGGTCAGGGGTTCGAATCCCTGCCCTTCTTTTTGTTCAAAAATTTTTTTTTTCTTTTTTCTTTGCTTCTTTTCTTTTGTTCACATAACCCCAAACATAAACACAAATTCAAATCCACCCTTACAAACTTTTGCAAACAGATTTCAACAACTTATTTCAAACAGATTTCTTGAATTCAAAACAAATTATGATCAAACTTGGTTTTCAAAATCTTTATTTTCTTTTTCTCTTTGTGACTGCCTAATGTTACACTATCAATCAAATAAAATTAAACAAGCTTAAGGCTTGCATAAGCTTAACAATAATAAGCAGTAACTAACAACAAGAACAATTAACAAGCACAACAATAAGATTGAACAAACAAGAACAACAAGAACAGCACACAAACAGTAGCAGCTCAACAATAAGCACAATAAGCTCAAACAAGCTAATAAGCCAACAAAAGCTTATGCAGCAAACAAACAATAACAACTACAAGCTACAACAACAAGTACAGCAAACAAGATCAACAAGAGTCATCAAACTCAGTATATACTGAGTATAATAGCAGTAGCAAAGAAAAAAAGGTGGCCAAAATAAGACCTCAAATTAAGCACTAAATAAGCAGAACCTAGCTAACTACTTTCTAATGCCTAAATACTACCTAGGGGGAGTATAAATCAACTAAAATTACACTAATTGACCCAGTTATGACCAAAGTATGGTCAAATGAAAATGTTCCAAAATCTGGATGCAGGGCAAATTGTGTGTCAGATGAGCAATTTCAAGACCCAATTTGAGTGATCAAATGTTGTTCAAAAGGCAATTTTCTTTTTGATTGTGTTACACAAGCTGGAAAAGTTCACAAAACATCAAACCTCATTCAATTCCACCCAGATTTAAACCCTATGCACATAATTAAATTTTGTCCCATTTCATCAGTATGCCATTCTGACTTTTCAAGATTTTGAACAATGTTGACCAAACTGAGTTTATTATGATCCTAGACTACTGATTATGTTATTCTAACTTATAATGAGACTAAAGTGAGCTAACCTAACAAGTTTTAAAGCAAGAATGATGATTTGGACCCCTAAAAACTTAACAGTTAAACTATTATGAATTTTAAGGTGATATTTGACTTTTGAACTTTAAAACTACCAGGACAAAGGTTAGAGTGAACTAAGTTAGGCCTAGGGGTGATTTCTATTCAGTATTTACCCAATAACAGCCACAACAACACAGTAAAAATAACTTTGCCAAACACCCCTTTACTAGGCTGTTTTGAAGTTTTCCAAAGCAACTAGATGAATTCAGCCTAGAAACTAATAAATTAACTTAAACTAACATTAAATAAGCTTAAATAAGCAGAAATAAATAGCATAATACAGCTATGGCAGAGTGTATATGAAAATGGGACAATATAGCTTACAAATGGATCAAAAGTGAGTGAACAATTGAGAACCAGATTCAAAACCATAAACCTATGCTCCCATAAGCTCTAAACCATACCCCATCCATGCTTCTTCTTTCTGTATCAGCAACATATTCACTCTCTTTTTCTTTTTTTTTCTTGATATTTTCTTGTATTTTCCTTTTTTTTTTCTTTTCTGAGATTTTCTATTTCAAACAACTTTAAAACAGATTACAAAAGCTATTTAGATAAAGTATATTGCAAGTTGAGAAGATAACAAGAAATTTAAAGCTTAAATAAAAATATGAGATTGATGAAACTAAAATCAAACTTAAATTAACTTTGGAATGTGAAAATACAACTGGTAATTAAGCTAAAAACAAGAAAGATACAAAAAGAAGGGATGCCTCATCATGGCTACATTTAAGTCCTATTTATACTATGAATGTGGTAGGTAGCAATTCCCTCTCTTGTGCTTCTTTACTGTGAATTAGGGTTCCAACCTGGCCTCTTGAACCTTGCGAATGAATCCCCACCACCCAATTGCTCTGAAATTGATCCTAGCCCTCCATTGAATTTTTGGTGGGAAAACGTTTTATGTGAAGTTTGGATTGCCAGGGTGTCCATGGGGTTAGGTAGGGATTGGGGAAGGTGTTATTGGGTTGGGGGAGTGTGATGGGGTACTTTTGAGGGAGGTTGGAGTATAGCAGTGGAGGAGTGGGGGTGGTGTTTTACTCAGTGGGTTATGGGAGGGAGGAGGAAGAAAGGGGGTAAGGTGTTTGACTTTTTGACTGGAGGTTATAAAAATGGGGGGTGTGGGTTAATAATATTAGTGGGATTGGGCTTTTGGGCTAAGGGTGTTTAATGGGCTGGAGTGGGTTAGGATTAGTGAAGTTGGGTTAGATTTAGGATTTGGTAAATAAACAAATGGTCCATTTGGCTTGTAGGTTAATTAAACACAAGGACCAAAATTGTAATTTACTGAATCTTGAGGGACCACTTCTGCCATATCTTCAAACTTACTTCAAGGGCCAATTATGTCATGTTTTGAATTCCAAAGGTCCTTTTGATGATTAAATTCCAAAATGAAATATCCGGGGACCAAAGTTGCCAATCTCTGAAACTTGAGGGACCTTAGTGTAAATTCTTCAAACTCTTAACCCAAGGGTTAAATTTGACAACTTGTGAGTTCCCAAGGACTAATGTTGACTTTTTCATCCAAAATATTCCACCAGGGGCCATTTCTGCCAATTTCTGAAAGTTCAGGGACCAGACTTATAAATTTTTGAAAGCTGTTCACCCAAAGATCATTTTTGATTTTTAAGGACTTGGTTTGACTTTTCTCTCAAAATAAATGCTTAGGGACTAACTTTGTCAAGTTTTGAAAGTTGGGGGACTGAAACTGCCAATTATGCAAACTTTGGTTGATTTTCATCTGTTTTTAATCATTTTGCATCTAAAACATATAAAACACGATCTTTGGGATATTTTTAGTATTTTTGATGCCTATCTGGGTGTTTTCAGATGTTTTTGCAGTTCAGATTGACCAAAAATGATGAGTATTTGCACACTCATCAGCTTCCTAAGCTCAAACTCAATGAGTTTGAGATGTGGAGGATAATGATTGAGCAGTACTTTCTCATTCAAGACTATGCTTTGTGGGAGATCATCTTAACTGGTGACTCCTTCAAACCTGTATAGAAGATTAAGAAAATTGGTGACAAGGAAGTAACAATTATTTCTGCACCTTCTACCTCTGATGAAAGAACTCAGAAGAAGAATGACATGAAGGCCAGAAGCTTGCTACTAATGACTCTCCCTAAAGACCAGATCATTGCTTTTAGCAAATTCAAGACAACAAAAGATTTGTTTGAAGAGATCTGCTTAGTGTTTGGTGGCAATGATGCTACTAAGAAGACTCTAAAGACATTGTTGAAGCAGAGCTATAAAAACTTCACTGCTTCAAGCAATGAATCACTTGACAGCATCATCACCAAACTACAGAAGATTGTCACACAATTGACTGTATTTGGAATTGAGGTAGAACAGGAAGACCTCAATTTGAAGTTTCTAAGAAGCTTGCCTACTGAGTTTCATACTAATGTTACAGTCTGGGAGAACAAACTAGAGATTGAAACAATGAAGCTCAATGATCTTTACAATAATTTCAAACTCATTGAACAAAGATTGAAGAAAGAAGGAAAGCTTGGTTCAAGCTCTAGCAGCTTGGCATTGATGTCAACCTCTGTTGACAGTGATGATTCTGAAGATGACAGTGATAATGATTTTGCCACTGCTGGTTCTACAGTTTCCACTGGTAATGCTCTTGTTACCACTGCAGGTTCAAAGAAGAAGGTTGCTGGTATTGGAGATCCTACGTTTTATGCTTTCATCTCCACTCAAGTTAATGGCTCTATACTAACTCATGAAGACATAGAGCAAATTGATGATGATGACTTGGAGGAGATGGACATAAAGTGGCAGATAGCTCTTCTTAGCATGAGGGCTAGGAAATTCTACAAGAAGACTGGCAAGCCAATTCACATCAATGGAAGTGAAACTGCAGGGTTTGATAAAAAGAAAGTAGAGTGTTTCAACTGTCACAAGTTGGGGCATTTTGCTAGGGAATGCAGAAGACCAAGGAAGCAGGATAACAGATTCACTTGGTACAAGCAAAAGAAAGAGGCAATTGTGGAGGAACCAAAGGCAATGCTGGCAATTGATGGTGTGAGCTATGATTGGAGTTTCATGGCTGATGGTGAAGAAGAAAAACCTTCAGAAGCTGGTCTCATTGCTACAGAACATGCTGTCATGGCTTTCTCTGATTCTGAGGTACAAAACTTTGAAAGTTGCTCTAAAACATGTAGGGCTTCTAGAGAATGTGAAAGGCTTAATGAACTATGTGAAAACCAAAGAACAGAGTTGTTTGATGCTAATTATAATGTGTCAAATCTTAAGAGAGGCATATCTGTTTTAGAAAAACAACTAGAGCATTATAGAGAAAATGAATCAAAATTTAATGATGATATGGTTGTTCTTAGGAGAGAATTAGATCATAAGATAGCAGTGAATAAGGCATTGAGAGAGGAGGTTGAAAGACTTATAAAGATAACTGAGAATGTCAATTTATCTGTTGATTCCTTATATTATCAATCTAAGTCAATAGATAAAATTTGGGATGCACAAATCACTAGTAAGGCTAAGTCTGGTTTAGGATACAATTCAGTTCCTCCACCACTAAGAGGTGTTCCAGCACCTCCAGGTATAGATTTAGCACATACAGGCCTAGAAGAGTTTCAAGAACCTAGTTTTGAATATGGCCCTCCCAAATTTGTTAAAAGTGAAGAAGAGGTTAAGCATGAATCTGATGTTTTTGAAAGTGCTAGTGACTCATCTATAGTAGATGAGAATGTTAAAAAGAATGTAAAGACTTCCATCCCACAAGTTGTAAATACTATTACAGAAGAGCCTAGGAAACAAGTTAATAAACCTAGACAAACTGTAAGGTATGCTGAGATGTATAGAAACAAGTCATCAACTCCTAAGGGTAACCAGAGGAGTTGGAATCATGTGAAATCTCAACAACTAGGTAGTGATTTTGTGATGAATAACAAGGCATGTTATATATGTGGTAGTTTTGATCATTTACATGCTAAGTGTGGCAATCATGTTGGGAGAAGGGAAGTTTATGGGAAAAATAGGGTGAACTCAAACAAGTTTCAAAACAAATCACACCCTAATTCACACAGCAACATGATCACAAGAGCAGTTCTATTGAGAAGTGGGCTTAAAACTTTTGCCACTGCTAAAACTGTTAACACTGCTCTTCCTAATTCACCTGTTTCAAGTGCAAAACCTAAAACCAATTTTGTTAAATCTGCACAAACAGGAAAAAGGACTTTTTACAACAAAAAGGTTCAAAATAACCAATAGTGGGTACCAAAATCTAAATCAGTAGTTAACACTGCTCATTCAAAAATTCCCACTGCCAGTGTTGTAAATAAGAATAAGGGAATCATGGGAAATGTTGTGAAGGCCTCAGCACATTGGGAATGGAAACCTAAAGGAATTAGCTCATCAACCAATCCCAATGGTGTATCAATGACCTTTGATAGATTTAACTATATTGATACACGAGGCAGATCCAAGTCAATCATGGCTTGGGTCTCCAAAAGAAACTAACTTCTTTATTATATGTGCAGAAACATCCAAGGGCAAAAAGATCAGATCAAGGAATTTCAGACAGTGGATGTTCAAGGCACATGACTGGCAACTTGTCCTATCTATCTAACTTTGAATATTTTGATGGACAAAATGTCAGCTTTGGAGGAGGAGTTAATGGTAAAGTTACTGGTAAAGGTGTTACTAAAACTGCTAACTTGGATTTTGAACCTGTGTACTATGTAAAAGAGCTTAAGTATAACCTTTTTAGGGTGTCACAGATGTGTGACAAACAAAGCAATGTTCTTTTTACTGAAGATATGTGTTTTGTCCTCTCTAAGGATTTTAAGATGCCTGATGAAAGTCAGATCCTTCTTAAAATTCCTAGAAAGGCAACTTATATAGCTTTGATATGAATAACATTGTTGCTAAAAATGATTATGCTTGCTTGCTTGCAAAGGCCACAGTGGATGAATCCATGTTATGGCATAGAAGACTTGGTCATATTAACTTTAAAACCATTAATAAGATTGTTAAAGATGGTTTGGTAAGAGGCTTGCCTTAGAAAAGATTTGAAAATGATCAAACCTGTGTTGCTTGTCTCAAAGGTAAACAACACAGAGCTTCTTGCAGGTCAAAATTGGTTAACTCTATTGCTCATCCACTTCAAATGTTACATATGGACTTGTTTGGTCCTACATCTGTGAGCAGCATAAATCTTAAGAAATATTGTCTTGTTGTGACTGATGATTTTAGTAGGTTCACATGGGTTTTCTTTCTTAGAACTAAGGATGAAACAACTGGCATCCTTAAGACCTTTATAACAGAAGTAGAAAACCAAAATGATATGAAAGTTAAAATCATTAGGTGTGACAATGGGACAGAGTTTAAGAATAGAGTTATGGATGATTTTTGCAGAGATAAAGGTATTAAAAGAGAATTTAGTGTAGCTAGAACTCCTCAACAAAATGGTGTTGCTGAGAGGAGAAATAGGACACTAATAGAGGCTACTAGAACCATGTTGGCAGATTCAAAATTGCCAATCACATTCTGGGCTGAAGCAGTTAACACTGCTTCTTATGTGCAAAACAGGGTTTTAGTAGTGAAAACAAAGAACAAGACACCTTATGAGTTATTTAGAGGTAGACCACCTATTCTAGACTTCATGAGACCATCTGGCTGACATGTTACTATTCTCAATACCATAGATCATCTGGGTAAATTTGAAGAGAAATCTGATGAAGGGTATTTTGTTGGGTATTCCATGGTTAGCAAAGCTTTTAGAGTATTCAACTTGAGAACCCAAAAGATTGAAGAGAATCTGCATGTTGAGTTCCTAGAAAACAAAGTGAATCAAAAAGGAACTGGTCCAGAAAGGCTGTTTGATCTTGATACTCTAACCCATACTATAAACTATGTGCCTATTTCTACAGGTACATCTACTTATGATTTTGCAGGTTCAAAAGAGTTTGTTGATTATGATGAACCAAGCAAGGATCAAGAGGAGGATCAAGATGAATTCATTCTGCCAATTTGGGACTATGCAGATTATAATGATGTTCCAAAGACTGGAGATGCTCAACCTTCTAAGGATTCTAGTAAAGAAGGTTATGGCAACAAAAGCACTGAAAATCCTAAAAGCAGTGGGAATTCAGATTCCACTGCTATGCCAAAAGTTTCCACTGCAACACTAGAAGTGGAAGATACAACTCCAGTTACACAGGAAGCTCAAGCCAATGAGGTTGAAATCTCAAATATGCCAAATGAGATTACAGTTCCTCCAACTCCCCATACTTCAATTCATAAATCACATCCTCTTAAAAATGTGATAGGAGATGTTCAATCTGGAGTTAAGACAAGAAGGCAATCTAAGTTGCCTGACATTCATGGTTTTATCACTGAAATCTATGAATCTAAAGATCATGAAGAAAAGAATGAATGTCTCTTCATGTGTTTTCTGTCACAAATGGAACCAAAGAATGTATTCAAGGCTCTTGAAGATGAAAGTTGGGTGGAAGCAATGCAAGAAGAGTTGCTCCAGTTCAAAATTCAAAAGGTTTGGGTACTATGTGATTTACCCTCTGGCAAGAAGGTAATAGGTACAAAATGGGTGTTCAGAAACAAAAAGGATGAAAGAGGAATTGTAATAAGGAACAAGGCTAGGCTTGTAGCTCAAGGATACACTCAGGAGGAGGGTATTGACTATGAAGAAGTGTTTTGCCCCAGTTGCAAGAATTGAAGCAATTAGGCTATTACTGGCCTATGCATCCTTTATGGGCTTTAAAGTCTATCAAATGGATGTAAAAAGTGCTTTTCTATATGGGCAGATTGATGAGGAGGTATATGTTTCACAACCTCCAGGCTTTGAAGACCCTGATTATCCAGACAAAGTGTACAGGGTGGTTAAGGCATTGTATGGCTTGCATCAGGCTCCAAGAAAATGGTATGAGACCTTAACAACTTATCTTATAGATAATGGGTTTCATAGAGGGAGAGTGGATCAAACTTTGTTCATCAAGAAAGACAAAAATGATATCTTGCTGGTTCAAGTTTATGTTGATGATATAATTTTTGGATCTACAAAGCCAGAGATGTGCAAAGAATTTGAGAAGCTTATGAAGGATGAATTCAAGATGAGTTCTATGGGTGAACTCACATTCTTTTTGGGACTTCAAGTACAGCAAAGGCCAGATGGAATTTTCATCAATCAAGATAAATATGTGGCTGAGATACTAAGGAAGTTCAAATTCTCTGATGCAAAGTCAAGTAGCACCCCTGCAGACAAGTCTACACATCAACTTTTGAAGGAAAATAGTGGTGAAGCAGTTGATGTGCACATGTACAAATCTATGATTGGTTCTTTGATGTATCTTACATCATCTAGGCCAGACATTATGTTTGTAGTATGTGCTTGTGCAAGGTTTCAGGTCACTCCCAAAGTTTCTCACTTGACTGCTGTGAAGAAGATTTTCAAATATCTTAAAGCATTTCCTAATCTGGGATTATGGTACCCTAGAGAATCTCCTCTAGAATTGGTTACTTACTCAGATAGTGATTTTGCTGGAGCAAGCTTGGATAGAAAATCTACAACAGGTGGATGCCAATTTATTGGTAATAGATTGGTCTCATGGCAGTGCAAGAAACAAACAATGGCGGCTAATTCATCAACTGAGGCAGAGTATGTGGCTGCTACAAGTTGCTGTGCTCAAGTTCTATGGCTTCAAAATCAACTTTTGGACTATGGGTACAATTTCATGAATACCATCATTTATATTGACAATAGTAGTACCATTTGCATAATTAAGAATCCAGTTCAACACACAAAGACTAAACATATTGAATTTAGACATCATTTTATAAGAGACTGTTATGAGAAAAGGCTAATTCAGGTTGTCAAAATCCATACTGATGATAACTATGCTGATTTATTAACAAAAGGTCTTGATGTGGGTAGATTTCAGTACTTGGTAACAGGTATTGGAATGCTTAATCCATAAAATTTTTTGTCTAATGGTCTTTGGTGTTGAGGGAGGTTTTGGTACTTAAATTGTTATATATATATATATGTTTGTATAAGTTTGTATATGTTTTGCTTGTATTTTGTTTGTCCACTAACTTTTATGCAGAGTCTAAAGCAAACAGTGGAAACAGAAAGGCAGGCAGTGGTAAATATTACTCTCACAGTGGAAAAAGGAAAACAGTGAAACTACAAATGCTTCTATCAAAAGAAAAGTTTTCATTGATTCAAGGAGAGTACATACAAACACCATCAAAACAAAAAGATAAAACCTAAAACAACCTACACCCCTACACCCTACACAAGCTACTCTGCAGGCTTCTTTCCCTTGCCCTGGTAGTTGTGCTTGTTCTTCTGTGCACTCTTCCTTTTGTTCTCAAAGGATGACTGCATTCTAGGAGAAGCAAGCCTAAGAACTTGTGGAGGAGGCCTTAGCAGTCTTGCAGGCCTCTCTGGGATGGAGATTTGATTCATGTTGGAGAGAGCTGCTCCCAAAGCTTTGGTAAGAGCCCTTGGCAACTCCTTGGACAAGGAGTAGGACTCATCATCATCTGAATCATCAGATGAGCTGGAGTAGAACTCCAGAGATGGTGCAGGTGCAGGTGTTGGTGCAGGTGGAGGATGAGCAACAGGTGCTGGCTTGGCAACAGGCTTAGCAGCAGCTTTCTTTGTTGGCTTCTTGGATGTGGAAGCTGAAGCACAGGGTGGAAAGTAACTTGCCCACCCTGATGACTCTGAAGAAGACTCAGAGGACATCAATATCTCTGTCTCTGAATCTGAGGAGAGGTCAATGATGATAGGAAGCTTGCTCATGATTGAATTTAGGGTTTTGTGGAAGTTATAATTTGTTTTGGTGAAGATAATGGAGAGCCGAGCCCCTTTATATAGGCAAAGTCACCTAAAAGGTCTCATTAATTGAGATATTTACTTTCACCTATTTGGGTAGGTTGAAAAGTAAATATAGATATTATCGGGTTGACTTTGGAAAGATATTTGTGAATAGTGGCTTGGTTAAAAGTAACTTTGGTTAAGAACAAGTATAGTTATGAATATTCTTAGTATTATACTAAAACTTGCAGGTACATAACCAAATTTTTGCTGGGAGTTGATCATAAAAGGTGTATAACTAAGATACACAACAAATGGTTATTGATTCACCATGTCTAACACACATAAGAATCAACTAGTCCAGAGCAAATGGCTACTGGTAAAGACTTAACAAATCCGTTTATGGTTGATAGTTTACCAAAAACTATATGGTTATCAACTCACCATATTCTTTATGATTAAGAGTTGGCTAGTCCATAGCAAACGGCTCATGGTAAAGACATATCAAATCCGTTAATAGCTGGTAGTTTGCTAAAAACTACAATGAGAGCAGTTCAATTTTCATATGTTTAACTTACCACTGCTCTTGAAAATTTTTGTGAAAAATTACCACTGCTAGTTCACAGTTTCCACTGCCAGTGTTATTTTTACCACTGTTGAACTAGCCATTACAACTATTGTGTCAGTAACAAACTTTTTACTAGCCGTTGAGAGTAACTGCTTTCCATATTAATAGGGTAAAAATTTTAGAAGATTATCTACTTTCCTAATTATAATTTATTCTGTTAAGATAAATCTTTTCCTTAGATAATCTTTCTTGCGCAAAACTCTCAAACCCTAGCAGTATGTATATTCTTCACTCAATTGGCGAGTTCATTATTCAATTTGTCCAAACACAACTGATTTTTCATCAAAAGATACTATAGCATCAATCACCTTTGCAGATGAGCACAACCAAGTGGCAAATTTGGAAAAGTCAAACGACAAGAGTCGTCCTCTGTTTCATCAGATTGTGGATTCTCTAAACACTACTCATGTAAGGTATGCTTTACTTCTTAATCCCACAATCTATATCTCTCAAATCAAACAGTTTTGGAACTCTGTTGAGTCCATAACCATTGAAGATGGAGATACACATGAATCTGTGGATGCTCTTAGAGCCACAATGGATGGGGTAACTATTGATGTTACTGAGTCATCTTTGAGGAGGATTCTCCAATTAGATGATCTCAATGGTCTCATCACATTACCCATGCCAGAAATTTGGGAAAATCTTTCCTCCATGAGATATAATACCACTGATAAAAAGGCTACTTTCAAAAAGAGTGGTTTTTGTCCCCAGTGGAGATTTTTGATTCATACTTTGTTACATTGCCTTAGTCCTAAGAAAACATCTTATGAACAATTTAGTTCACCAATGGCTTACCCTTTGGTTTGTCTAGCCACAGATAGGATTTTTAACTAGTCTAAATATATTTTTACAAGTATGCAAGGTAATGTAAAAAATCCAACAAAATTTTTCATGTATCCAAGGTTTGTGCAAGCAGTGCTAACTGAATTTCCACTGCAACCCCATAAAAGAGTTTACAAAATTCGTCACCTTAAGCCCAAAGTTTTTCAAAATATGGATAAGGTTGGTAATTGGGTTTATAGACCACTTTTTCCTCAGATGCTTGCAAGAATTGCACAGGTACAGGGTGAAGATGCAACAATCCCAGTTGTATCTCAAAACACACCCACAATCACAGTTCCACAAGTAGACTACACTCCACCAGTTACTCATACCTATGAGAGGAGGCAAAAACAGCCAACTCCTCTCATCCAAACACAGCATGTCCCTTATCCTCTTGGTTTAGGAACAAGCAGTGGTGGTTCCAGGCTTCCACCTAGTCCTACTAGGATGGAATCTGAACCTTTGCCCTATGATTCACCTCTCCCAACAGGTAATACAGTTGGAAGTGTTGAGGGCAGTGAGCAACCAATGGAATTGATGGAAATTTGTACCAAGTTAGAAAAGCAGGTTGCATCTCTAAATCTGGACTTGGCACAAGTAAAGGAACAGCATGCCAAGGATGTTACCACTTTGAAACAAGAGATACAAGCATTGAAGGATGAGATACAGGAGTTGAAGCAAAAGAAGAGGACTGCAAAACTGGTGATTTCATCTTCATCCTCACCCAGTGATGATTTCTTTGATGATTTAGGGTATTCTCCCAAACAGGGGAGGAAAACAGATGCTGAAACTAAGGGGAGGAGAATTGATTTCAGAGAAGAAGATGATGTAGATGCTGAAGTAGATGCTGATTTTGGGATTGAAGATTTGGCATTTGAGCCAATGGGTGATATTCAACAGCAGCAACTTGACACATATCAACCAAAGCCAAGAGATTCCACTGCTGCAACAAATATTTCCACTGCAGACCCAATTTACAGAAGTTTCTATTTCCACTGCAGAGCAAATGGTTCCCATTGTTGGACAAAACATTTCCACTGCAGAGGAAGAAATTGAGAAGATCAGAAAAGAAAAGGGTAAAGCAGTTATGCAAAGTGAAGAGCAACCAAGAAGGAAAGTCAAAAAGAGAGTGCAAGCTCAAGTTGATTATGATGCTGAAGTTGCCAGAAAGTTTAGAGAAGATGAAGTTGCAAACAAGAAAAGATTGGATGAAATTGAGATTGCAGACTTCATGATGGCTCAAAGATTGGATAGAGTGGAAAACACTGCTCCTATGGATGTAATCCAATTTCCACTGTTCAACCTACTATTCTGAGAGAGAAGACTCCGGAATTCACATATATGCCTACAGAACAAGAAATTGAATTTTTGATTGCTAATGATCCAATAATCAAGAAGAAAGCAATTGACCTAATTGCAGATAAATCTTTAACTGAAGATCAAAGAACAGCTCAGTTAAAAGATTTTATTGAGATGAAGAATAAACAAGCACTTCAAAAAGCAATTGGTTCAGTCAAAAGAAACCAAGGCAACCAACTAAGGCACAAGTTATCTCAGTGATGAAGACTTACTGTTGTAGTGTTGGTGGCTGGAAAATGCATTAATTCAAAGGAATGACCCATGATCAGGTTGAAGGTATCTACTACAGAGTTAAAAGGCAAGATCTTAATTTTATTCCTATGAACTCTGAAGAAGAAGAAAGAAGATTTCCTAACCTAAAGAGAAAGGCTAAAGATAATGAACCTCAGACTCAAAAGAAAACAAGATTTGTTGAACAAAAGGTTCAGTCTGAGAAATTTACAGAAGAGCAGCTGACTGGAATGATCTTAATTGAAGAAGAAGACTTCTATCCTGACCCACTGCAAGTCAGACATCCAATAGTAGATTGGGAAGTGTACACTGCTAGCAACTTTGCTCCAACATGGAAGATTACAAGGCTAGGTAGTGAAACTTCATCATTCATTCAGTTTGAAGAACTCATCAAAGCATGTGACAGAGATGATCTTGACACATTGTGGAGATTGGTTCAAGAAAGATTTGATGCTGACAAGCTTAAAGATGTCAAGGAGATGTAGTGGTGGGTGGATCTAAGAAGGCTCTATGAACCAGATGCTAATGATAACTTTTAGAAGTTTGAATCTTCATGTCCAGGTACTACATGGACTTACTATGATTCATGTAAAGTTCATCAAGTTTCTACAAAAGCTGGAGTGGATGCATTTATGTTTGCTGAGAAAGAATACCCACTCAGAGCTGGAACTCTCACAGTGATGCTGTCTACAAGAATAAGGGTCCATGAAGATACTGAGAAGGTAAGAGCATTGATACATAGAATTCAAGAACAATGTTCAAGAGCTCTTCAGGCATTAAGAAGGAAGTGAAGTGTTTGGAAGAATTCCCTAAATCCTAAGAGATGATGCAGATTGAAGAAACTTATTGATTTGCAGAGAAATCATAAGTTTAGGGGAGGATTGTTGGGAATAAAGCTGATAGTTACCACTGATAGGCTTGTGGAAGACACTGCTGAAGAATGCACTAGCAGTGGAAACACATTACCACTGCTAGTACATATTATTACCACTGCTATTAGGATAACTTATGTATTCGTATGTAGATAAGTATGGAAAAGATCTTATGTATATTATCTATAGTTAGCTTGATACTTATCTTGTTAAGGACTCCTTGTACTATAAAAGGAGGTCCTAGGTCATTGTTCTAGGTACGAATTAACCCTAGAGAGCTTCAAGATGTAACCCTAGTGATAAGCAAGATCACTCGTATTATTATCAATAATATTGAAGCTTTGT
>LBNU01039380.1:10639-22596 GCA_014162995.1 Artemisia annua
ATCATTCTTTGACTGTGGCTCACCCTCTTCACTTCTTCTGGATTTTAAAGCTGCAAGAACTTCATGTTCTGCTAGCATCCTAGCCTGTTCAGCATCAACATCATCCCCATCAATTTCAATATCATCCATGGCAACCTGTATAGCCAAGGCTCTATCAGCCTCCACAAGCTTCTCTTTTGGCCAAAATTCCTTAGGCAATTTCTTGTATTCTTCTTCATCATCACTAGAACCAGAACCAGCTTCTTCAACCATCTTTCCTTTTCCTTTATCAGTACTTGAAGCAACTGGTTTTGCCTTTGGAACTGTTTGTAGAGTGACACATGAATAGGTTGTGAAAGGGATGTTGGTTGAGATGGTGTAGATTTGAGTTGAGGTGATTCTGATGTATGCTCAGTTGGAGATTTTTCTTGAAGCATTAGCAATGCATTTGCAACTGAGTTCTCACCTGATCCAGCAGCAGAGTTACTAGCAGTAGTCTCTTTAGCAGCAGACTCTGGAGCAGTAGTCTTAGCAATCTCTTCCATCACAACTTCTTGATTATCCTTATTCACCACCACATACCTATTTACATTATCACTACTTTCCACATGGTCATCACTCTTAGCCTCCCCTGAAGCTAAGCCAGCATCAACAATAACCCCTGCATCAACATTTGTCTCTAAAGCCATAGCGGCAGAGTCTAAAGCCATAGCAGCAGAGTCTTCTATAGCAGCAGAGATTAGAGCAGCAGAGTCTTCTATAGCAACAATTTGAGTACCCCTGATTTCCTCCCCTGAACCTGTGTCATTCCTCCCCTGTTTGGAAGCATCCTCTCCCAAACCACCAGCAGTGTTAGCAGAAGACATTTGTTGTTGTAATAACTCCATTTGTTGCTTGAGTTGAGTGATCATAGATCCCTGTTCAGCTGTGAGACCTTCAAGAGCTTGTACTTTGGATTCCAAGTTTTGACACTTGGTTTCCAAAGTGGTACATTTATCCATCAAAACTTTAATTTGTTCCATACTAGGCTCATCACTTCGACCTGTGTTACCTGGTCCGAGAGGTGAATCATTGACAATGACATTTTGTACAAGAGGGGGTGCCATCAATTCAGTTTGTTCAAGTCTGTCCTTCTCACTTCGGGATGTGTGACCTTCCCTGAGAGGTGAATCTTGGGACATAAACTCAGTACCAAACCTATTTTGATCAACTGAGCCCCCTATGTTTTCCATTTGGCTAGGAAATCCATCACCTGTGTTTGACTCATTAGAATCATTCACATTAGATGTTGCCTTGGATTGGGTCTTATTTATGTTAACACTATCCTGCTCTGCTGCTAAGCTAGAAGCAGTAGTGTTAGCCCTCACCAACATGTCACCTCCATCACCTGTGACAGCCCCATCTGGTACAATATCCATCCTAACACTGGTCTGGGGTAACTCAGTGTTCTTAGAGGCTTTCCTACGTTTGTAGGTCTTTAAAGGTTGTGGGGATGGTGATTCAAAAGTGGGTGTGTGTTGGGAATCAGTGGGAGTTCCTGATCCTTCACCCTGAGCATTTTCAATAAGTTCCACCATATAAGGAGTAAGTGGTGTAACTGCTCCAGAAAATTCTTTATTAACCTTGCCCAAAAAACTAAAAGACACAGATCCCATTATTGTTGATTTATAAATAGCCCTATGGGATCTGGTTGTTTCAATTTGATCATTTATAAACAATTGGATAAACCTGGGATAAAGCAAAGATTTTCCTTTTTCTTTAACACTAAAAACAATGCCCTCAAAAATCATGTTTGAAAAATTAAATGGGTCTCCTGTGCTTAAACAAATCATAGCAGATGCTATGGTTGCATTAATCTCATTCCACCCAGTTGTTTTAGGACTCAAACAATGCAATAAAGTATGGGCTAAAAATTTCCAAGGAGTAGAGAAAAGACCTTTTTGAAATTTTAAACTATTGTTTTTCTTCTGATAACCCAGTTCAGCCAAACCATCAAAAAGCTCATTTCTTTCAAGACACTTTGTTCCTTCTTCATCATCAAAGAGCAAAGTTGTTCGAATAGAGGCTTCAGAAATGATTACTTTTTGATCATCAACATATGCCCTCACACAAAGTTCCCCATTCAAAGTTCTGACTTTTGCAGTTTGCCAAAATTGTTTGATGTGAGCAGCATAGATGGTAGGATTCACAGTTAGTGCATACTTAAGAGATGTAGCATTTAGAAAGTTTGCCATTTCTGTGAATTCAGAGGGTATAACATCTGTGTCAAGTTCTGCCACAATGTTATGACTTTTGGCCCATGTTCGATCGATGTCCATGATTTAGGGTTCTTGAGATTTGGGGATTTTGAATTTGGATGATAATGGAGAGTGGGTTGGTTTCTAAACTGCAATTCGTGGTTATTGTGTAGAGAAAAGGTGATTCAATTAGGTTATAAACTGCTTAGGAGAAGTTACATAACCGTCCTTCAACTTTAAATTGTAGCAGCAGACACCCAGCAGCAGAGTCATATAACTAGCAGCAGAGTTGACTACTGCTTATGAACCCAAGCAGTAGTTTGACTTTTCTTGGACAAAAAGTCAAAAATCGAATCAAATATCTTCAAGAAAAGGCAGTTACCAAAAATTGAATACCAATCACCAACTCCTCATTAATTACCATAACTCCTAATTGATCCTCAATAAAAGGGGATCAAATCCAATTGATATTCCAAGCAAACCCTAATCACTTCCAAAAACACCACAAAACTTAATCAATATCTCCAATCTTTTCCAAAACAATCACAATGTCTGATAATAGAGATAGAATCAACATATCATCAGACTCTTCAGACTCAGAGTCAAATAATCCACCCTTTGCACCATATCTTCCACCATATCGACCACCCAAATGTGGTAGAAGAACTAAGGAACAAGCCCGGAAGTTCAAGCATGACATCAATGCAAAATACCTTCCTTTTCATAGAGATTACCAGTCACCAAATCCATCACATCCACCACAAGCACCACAACCAACTCATCCACCACAAGGACCACACATGACCTCCTCATTGGCTCAAGAAATCCCAAAGGCTTTGTTGAAAGCCTTGAGAAAGCATTTGGAGTTTTTACAAGCAGAACCTTCACAACCAGAGGCACACGTTCCTCCTCCAAAGACCCAAGCAGAAGCACCAGTTCCTCCTCCTCCACAACCATCAACAACAGTTCCTCCTCCGCACACTCAATCATCACAAGCAGAAGGACCATCTGAATCACATGGAGTTGTGATAGGCTTGGTTTGTCCAAGAGTGTGGGATATGGCGACTCAGTCCATGGGAAGAAACAGAACCATGCCAGATTCCCAATCCTTGAGAGATGCTCTTGCCAATGTTGCCAAGAACAAGAGAAAAGAGACTCCAAGGCCAAAGGGAAACGTCCCATGTGATAGGTGTTTAGGGTTATGTGAATGTTTCCTTTTGTGTTTTGAATGCTTTTTGTAATCTTCTTTTGCTTGTAATGAACATCCTTTGAATAATCAATGAAGTATCTCTGTTCTTCTTTAGCTTCAGTGCAATCTTTGAATGTCCATTAGCCCAAAAGAACATCATTAACACTTAAACTTTCCCTGCAAAAGATTAGTCCAAAACACAAACACAAACAGAGCACTACACTGCTAAGTCATACTCTAGCAGTAGAGTAGAGTATTAGCAGCAGAGTGTAATCAGCAGTAGAAACAAACTTGTTAGACCAATAACAGTGCAAAATACTTTTACAAAACTTTAAAAAAACACAATGAGATAAGTTTTTCAAAGATTTCTCATACCAATACTTGCAACTAAAAACTGAAATCTACCCACATCAAAGTGTTTAGTAAGTAGATCAGCAACATTTAGATCAGTATGAATTTTAACAACTTGAATTTGTTTCTTTTCATAGCAATCTCTGATAAAATGATGTCTTATCTCAATATGTTTTGTTTTAGAATGAAAAACAGTATTTTTGATGATGCACAATGTACTGTTATTGTCAATGAAAATTTTGGTGTTCATAAAATTGTACCCATAGTCCAGCAATTGGTTTTGCATCCAAAGTGACCACAGCAACTTGAAGCAGCTACATACTCTGCTTCTGTTGAAGAATTTGCCACCACATTTTGTTTCTTACATTGCCATGACACCAATCTGCTTCCCAGAAATTGACAACCTCCTGTTGTGGATTTCCTATCCAAGCTAGCCCCAGCATAATCACTGTCTGAGTATGCTTCCAAATGAAATGGTGAATCCTTAGGATACCAAAGCCCTAGTTTGGGTTGATACCTTAAGTATCTAAAGATTCTCTTCACAGCATTAAGATGTGATTCTTTGGGATTGACTTGATATCTTGCACAAGCACATACAGCAAACATAATATCTGGTCTTGAAGCTGTAAGGTACATCAATGAACCAATCATTGACCTGTACAAGTGAACATCCACCTCTTTGCCATACTCTTCATTCATCAATGGCTTTTCTTTCTCATGAGTTGTCTTTGCAGGCTTGGCATCTTCAAATCCAAACTTCTTTAAAATGTCAGCCACATACTTATCTTGGCTGATGAATATACCATCATGCAGTTGTTTCACTTGCAAGCCCAAGAAAAATGTAAGTTCACCCATGGAACTCATAGAAAATTTATTCTTCATGATCTTCTCAAACTCCTCACACATAGCTTTGCTTGTAGAACCAAAAATGATATCATCTACATATACTTGAACCAGCAAAATATCACCTTTGTTCTTCTTGATGAATAAGGTTTTATCAATTTTACCCTTTTCATATCCACAATCCAGCAAATAAGTTGATAACTTTTCATACCATGCTCTGGGAGCTTGATGCAATCCATATAGTGCTTTCTCAACCTTGTAAACTTTGTCAGGAAAATCTGGATCTTCAAAACCAGGTGGTTGTGTCACATAAACTTCTTCCTTGATTTCCCCATACAGAAAAGCACTTTTAACATCCATTTGATATACAACAAAATCTTTGTATGAAGCATAAGCCAAAAACAGTCTTATGGCCTCAATTCTTGCCACTGGTGCATACACTTCATCATAATCAATACCTTCTTGTTGTGTGTATCCTTGAGCAACCAACCTTGCTTTGTTTCTGATCACAATTCCTCTTTCATCTCTTTTACACCTAAAAACCCATTTAGTACCAATTGCCCTTTTTCCATTAGGCAAATCCACCAAGGTCCAAACTTCTTGTAATCTGAATTGAAGAAGCTCTTCTTGCATGGCTTCTACCCAGCTTGAATCTTGTAATGCTTTATAGGCATTTTTGGGTTCAACTTGTGATAGGAAACAAGCAAATAGACAGTTTTGCAGATCTTTATGACTGTTTCTTTGATGAAGAGATCTTACAAAGAAAGCTTTGTGTAAGATATCTTTTTGCTCTTTAGTCATCCTCCTAGTTTGCACAGTTGATGATGGATCACCCAAAATGTTTTCTTTGGGGTGAACTTTGTGAACTCTTGTAGTTTTGGTTGGACTAACTGGAATACTAGATTCCAAATTAGTAACATCTGCTGCAGCTCCAAAGATTTGAGGATCAAGAGCCTCATCATCAGTATCAGCATAGATCTCTGTCAAACCAGGTGTAGTGGAATCATCAGGGTATGGTGAATCAGCAAGAGATATACCCTGTGAATCAAAAGTTGGAAACTTGTGTGTAGCAGTAGTGTTGCTAGGTCCAGCAGCAGAGTGTTCATTAGCAGTAGAGTTATGAAGACTGCTGCTAGAAGTAGTTTCCTTAGGTTTTTCCACCACTTCATCAACTTTTGGTTCTCCCTCACTTCCTTTAGGAGAATCTTGGACAACATCATCTTGTGAGCTCCTTTCCTCCTGTGTAGGAGAAATATTTGGTCCAAGGCTCAATTTTTCAATCAACACAAACTCCTTTTGGGAATCAGCTTCCTTAGCAGCAGAGTCATTTGATTGATTACCTGCAAGAGAGTTAGTATCCATTCCTGCAAACACTGGCTCATAATTCATGGTTTTGGTTAGCATATCAATATCAAATAGCCATTCTGGTCCAGTTCCTGCACTATTGGTTTTATTCTCATCAAACTCAATATGCAGGTTTTCTTCCACAAATCTAGTTCTTTTATTGTATACTCTATAAGCTTTACTATTGACAGAGTATCCAACAAAGTAACCTTCATCAGCCTTTTCATCAAACTTGCCTAATTGGTCTTTGGTATTTAAGATGGTAATAGGACACCCAAATGGTCTAAAGAATGCTATCATTGGCTTTTTACCATGAAATAATTCATAAGGGGTCTTATTATGAGGCTTAACTACCTTACTCCTATTTTGCACAAAGCAGGCAGTGTTCACTGCTTCAGCCCAAAAAGGTATAGGTAATTTTGAATCTGACAACATAGTCCTAGCAGCCTCAATCAATGTTCTATTTCTCCTCTCAGCTACACCATTTTGTTGAGGAGTTCTAGCAACACTGTACTGTCTTAAAATACCCTTACCCACACAGAACTGATTCATTGTATGATTCTTAAACTCAGTTCCATTGTCACACCTTATTATCTTTACCTTGTGATTTATTAGGTTTTCTATTCTAGTTATGAACTCCTTAAGAATTTCAGGTGTTTCATCTTTAGTAGCTAGAAAGAATACCCAAGTAAACCTACTGAAATCATCTGTGACAACTAGACAAAATTGCTTCTTATTCAGACTTTTCACAAAAACAGGTCCAAATAAATCCATATGAAGCAAATGCAAAGGCTCATCAATAGTATTCACAACTTTGGACTTAAAAGATACTCTGTGTTGTTTACCCTTTTTACAGGCAACACAGGTTTCATCATTTTCAAAAACCTTTGAAGGTAACCCTCTCACAAGATTACTTTTTACCAATTTATTCATGGTTTTGAAATTTAAGTGTCCAAGTCTCCTATGCCATAATTTGGATTCATCAAAGGTGGCTATAGCAAAAAGACAAGTTACATCTCTTCTAGGAACTATGTTCTTTATATGATCACTATATATGTTGTCATTTCTTGGAACTTTGAGTACCACATACTTGTCATCTGGTAACTTAAAGTCAGAAGAAAGGACAAGACATTCAGTGTCAGTAAAAAGAACAAAATTCCTTTTGTCACACATTTGTGAAACACTAAAGAGATTAAACTTAAGTCCTTTAACTAACATCACATTTTCAAAATTCAAATTTCCAGTTTTTATAGTACCAATACCAACAATTTTTCCACCTGTAGGATCATTACCAAAAGCAACACATCCACCATCAATAGGCACAAAATCTCTAGCTTTTTCAGCCTCAACTAACTTTCTTTTAAGCATTGCTATTTCAGCATTTTTAATTTCAATTTCTCCATCCTGTATGTTCAACTTATCAACATACTCAATCTCACATTCTTTCATATAGTCAAGTTTTCTTTCAACATTTTCAATACCTACTTTATAACCTATGTTATCAAGTCTCAGAAACTCAAATTCTTTTATCAAACTCTCATTCCTAACCTTAAGTTCTTCTATAGTGTCAGCACATGATTTAAAAGAACAAGAAGAATCATTAGATTCATGTGATACCTCAGAATCTGAGCTAGAGGATGAAGAAGCATAAGCCATTAGAGCAAAGTTATGCCCTGTAGTTGTCACTGCAAGCAGGCCATGGTTTGGTTCTTCTTGTGCCAAGTCACTCCAGTCATAATCTCCCAAACCATCACAAGACACCAAAGCAGTAGTTGGCTTTGACTCTTCTACAGCCTTCTTGATTGTATCAACATTCTTCCTGGGAGCTCTGCATTCTCTGGCAAAATGTCCATTCCTATTGCAGTTGAAGCACTCCATCTTTGACTTGTCAAATCCCATGTTTCCCTGTGGATTATACTTAAGTTGCCTTCCAGTTCTTTTCAAGAACTTTCTTGCCCTTAAAGTCAGCATAGCCATTTGCCACTTCATATCAATTTCTTCCAAATCATCAGAATCAATATGATCAGCATCTTGGTTTAGAACTTCAGTAGCTGTAGTGAGATCAGCCAAGAATGCACACAGAGCAGCATCACTTGCAGTGTCCAAGTTATTAGAACTAGCAGCAGAGATACTAGTGCTAACAGTAGAGACACCATAAGCAGCAGAGTGACCTTCTAATGAAGTATTGCCTTTGGTAGAAACAAAAGCAATATTTTGTGCTGCTGATGATGAAGTAGACGAATTTGATGCACCCTTCAACTCAGTTTCATAAGCCTTCAAGTTGTTGTATAGATCATCCAAGCTCATTGTATCAAAATCAACTTTGTTTCTCCACACAACAGTTTGCATGCTCCATTCAGGTGAAAGGCTTCTAATAAATTTGAGATTTGTATCTTCTTGAGGGACAATGTATCCAAGAAGCTTTAAATGACTTACAAGCTTTTGGAGTCTGTTGTAAGTACCATCAAGATTTTCTCCACTGATAGCAATGAAGTTCTCAAATTGATGCTTCAAAGCATTTTTCCTAGCCTTCTTGGTGGCATCATTGCCACCAAATCTTGTTTCAATAGCTTCCATAAGCTCCTTAGCAGTATCAATGGGTTCAAAATCAACCTGAAATTCATTGGGTAATCCCATCAGGAGAATACTATGAGCTTTTATCTCCAGTTTCATGAGATCATCAGCTTCCTTTCCCTTGATTCCAACTTCCTTGCCATCAACAGTCACTGAAGTTTTAGTACCCTTGACAATAGCATCCCACATCTTGTAGTCAATCATCCGGATGTATTGCCTCATCCTCATCTTCCATATCTCATACTCACCTTGCTTCAGCATAGGAACCTTGGAGGCAGTAACCATATGAGTTTCATCACCCATTGCTTCAGATGTGTTAACAGACAGAACTTGAGAGAATGTTTGAGTTCTTCTTGATCACAGCTTCTAGATCACAAGCTCTGATACCACTTGTTGATCCCAGTTGAGCAATTGATCTAGTATTATTATCTTAGATAAACCAAGACAACAATGTATAGAAGCTGACTTGTTACAAACTTAATCAATATGCGGAATTTATTGATTAACTTAAGATGAACACAAACACAATAATATCACCAACTAAACACTTCAATATATTGAATACGAGCACTCTGAATAGTGCTAGGGTTTTGCAACCTTGAAGTGAATACAATGCTAGAATAATTCGTATTCTAGTCTAACCCTAGGATCTCCTTTTATACACCAAGGAACCCTACAGGCTTACATACAACTTCCTACCCACGACAATGATCTTCTAACATAATAGAATATTACATAATATCTATACTATAAATACAAATATTCGTACACAAACTTATCACATAGCAGCAGAGTCTTAGCAGTATACTTCCATAGGACTTAGCAGTAGAGTCTCAGCAGTAGTCTTGTCTAGCAGTAGACTTAACTAGTTAGCAGTAGTCTTGTAACCAGAAGTAGAGTTACTTCAAAACCCAACAGATAAGAAGTATGAATGGGGGGGAGGAAGAAGAGAAAGCATTTTAGATTTTGAAGCAGAAGCTTTGTAGTGCACCGATATTGGCTTTGCCAGATGGAGTGGAGGATTTTGTGGTTTATTGTGATGCTTCGTATCAAGGATTAGGAGCAATTTTGATGCAACGAGGGAAGGTTATGGCTTATGCTTCCCGACAGCTTAAGACTCATGAGGAGAAGTATACCACTCATGATTAGAGTTAGGAGCTGTAGTTTTTGCGCTTAAGTTGTGGAGACACTACCTTTACGGTACGAAGTGTGTTATCTATACCGACCACAAGAGTTTACAGCATATTTTGGATCAGAAGGAGTTGAACATGCGACAACGATGATGGTTAGAGACGTTGAGCGATTATGATTGCGAGATTCGATATCACCCGGGAAAAGCGAACGTCGTGGCTGATGCCTTGAGCCGAAAGGAACGGTTAAAGCCACTACATGTTCGAGCTTTAGTTTTGACGATCAATTCGAATTTACCCGCCCAGATCTTGCAAGCTCAAGAGGAAGTTGTGAGACAAGGAGATCTCAAGGGAGAAAAACTTGATGGGATGATCGAGAAAGAGAAGTTGGAGAAACAATCGGATGGAACTTTGTGTTACAAAGGAAAAAGTTAGGTGCCTTTGTTTGGAGGACTGAGAGATTTGATTTTGCTTGAGTCTCATAAGTCCAAGTATTCTATCCACCCAGGATCTGATAAGATGTATCAGGATGTGAAGAAGTTATATTGGTGGCCCAATATGAAGGCTGAGATTGCTGATTATGTCCGTAAGTGTCTTACCTGTGCCAAGGTAAAAGCCGAACATCAGAAACCGTCTGGTCTGCTAGAGCAGCCCGAGATCCCAGAATGGAAATGGGAGAGGATTACGATGGATTTCGTCACCAAGTTACCTAAAACTTCTACTGGATTTGATGCTATTTGGGTAATAGTCGACCGATTGACGAAATCTGCTCACTTTTTGCCGATCAAGGAGAACTATAGCATGGATAAGTTGACAAGGCTCTACGTGAAGGAGATAGTTTCTCGGCATGGAGCACCAGTGTCTATTATCTCCGATAGGGATAGCAGGTTTACCTCGAAATTTTGGCAGTCGCTTCAGGACTCGTTTGGATCGCATCTCGATATGAGTACCGCTTACCATCCACAGACCGATGGCCAAAGCGAGAGAACCATTCAGACTTTGGAAGATATGCTACGCGCGTGTGCGATTGATTTCGAGAATGGATGGGATATCCATTTGCCTTTGGTTGAGTTTTCCTACAACAACAGTTATCATGCGAGTATTAAAGCTGCACCGTTTGAGGCACTTTATGGCCGAAAGTGTCGTTCACCCATTTGTTGGGATGAAGTGGGAGAAGCACAACTTATTGGTCCGGATTTAGTCCGTGAGACGACCGAGAAGATTGCTCACATTAAAGAGCGATTGAAAGTAGCTTGTGACCGTCAGAAGAGTTACGCAGATGTGAGGCGTAAACCCCTGGAGTTTCAGGTAGGAGATCGGGTTATGTTGAAGGTATCGCCTTGGAAAGGTGTGATCAGGTTTGGTAAGAGAGGAAAGTTGAATCCTCGATATATTGGACCTTTTAGGATTTTGGAAAGAATTGGTCCCGTGGCTTATAAGTTGGAATTGCCACCCGAGCTTAGTAGGGTTCACCTTACTTTCCACGTGTCGAATTTGAGGAAGTGCTTGACCGATGAGGATGCGGTAATTCCGCTTGAGGAGATTGAGATTGATGAGAAGTTGCATTTTGTTGAAGAACCTGTTGAGATAATGGATCACGAGGTTAAGCGATTGAAGAAGAGTCGTATTCCTCTTGTGAAAGTTCGGTGGAATTCCAAGAGAGGACCTGAGTACACTTGGGAACGCGAGGATGAATTTAAACGCATGTACCCAAATCTTTTCAAAGCCGGGACTGGTGACTTAAACTAAATCCGGGACGGATTTCTAAATATGATGTATGTTATGTAACACCTGGTACTTTTCCTAAAACCCATTTCTAGCAAAACTTCTATTTTCGTACCTGAGATACTTTTAAATTTTTAATGCATGTTAAATTGGGCTTGAGAAGCGTGAGATATATTGAAAACGAGAATTTATTCCTTGATTGACTCAGCACAACCTAGAAAACTCGGATTGTATTGCATTTGCAAATTATTTGATTTATTTTGAGTTTGAGAAAAACTCTGAAGTTTATGCTTGATTTTATTGGAAAAATTATTTCGTGAACAATGGTGCAAGTTTCGTAAGTTTTCGAGTCCGTTTGCTATGTCTTTTGTGCCCCGAACCGCTTTTACGAGAAGTTTAATGCGTTGGCAAGATTGGCCCCTTGAGCTTATTTTCATTTCATACCCTACACTTCTATTAATTACAAAACTACCCTATACTTTTCCATATAAATACCCCCATTTTATTATTATTTCATTTCACCTCAAATAAAAACACACACACATTCTCACTCCTCTCTCCATCTCTCTCTTCTCTCTTCGCCGG